>JANKYE010000006.1:4270665-4280763 GCA_032467995.1 Erythroxylum dillonii | reverse complement strand
AAAGGAGTCCCTTACTTATTTTATTTAAACTTCCAAACAATGGAGTGACCTATTTCATTCCATTCCATTCCATTCCATTCCACTCCATTCCATTCCGTTCCATTAATTGCCATTCCATTCCATTCCATCCTAAACTCCCAAACATACTCTTAGGTGACCAATTCTCCTTTTGAAGTATCGTTAGATATGTTGGTCATGATAAGAATAAACTAATTGGCTTAGGGTCATATCCAAAACCTTTGATGTACCCTGATGATTGATTTATTTCAATCCCCACTCTCAGTCGTCGTCTCACCTCTTCTGCCGTCCCTGTAACGCAGCCCTCTCTTTTTATATATCTTGTACTATATGTGTTTTCCCAATTGAAAGCTTCTTTTTATTATTCACGCCTCCGAACCCTCATGCCTACTGTTGCATGAAATCTTTTTTTAATTCCTCTTGCTAAACGACATGCCACTTGGTAACTTTGCTCTTTCCCCACAGTTGCATGAATTATTTTTATCAATTAAGAGCACTCCTCTCCCCTCCACGCAAGCCCTCTCTTTTTATTATTGATGGGACAATTTTTATGAGCTGCATCAATTGCTGTCTTGCACGCTGCGTTTTCCCTTCTTGTGGCTTTCTCCCCTTACAATTAAAATCGCAACTCTCCCTTTTTATATAACGCCACCTCCACTCACTCTTCTTGATTTTACCTATTAAAAATCTCCAAGTTTGTTTAGTCTACGCCTCCTCTAAAATCCCTCCTTTGCTGCCTCAAAACGACACCACTTGCTGTTGATGATTTTGGCAATTTAAAAATGCTCCTTGATTTATTCCTCATTGTTGTAGCTTCTTGAAACGCAAGCTTATATGCATTTTGTAATGTTGCTGTGTCATTTTGGTCCTGGGCTCCATGTGTTGCATTTCATGCTTTTGATTGTTGCACGAGGCCACGTCTAATTAGAGTCAATGTCTAGCTTAGCTCTTTTTATCCCAAAATTGTCGCATTTCTTTCTATTTGGTTCCAAAATACACCTTGACAAAAAACAAAATTAATTTCCATTAAGTATAACTTCAACCCTCAAGAATAAAGAAAATTAACACACAAAAAGATAGAAATTAAAGACACTAACACCTGATCTTATGTCAAGGACGCTGGAAATCTCATTTACATTTGGCTCATTTTCGTCAAACAATGATCTTTGCAACAACTCCTATGTCTTATTCTAAAATTAAAAAATCAATAATTAATTCAAATATTATTAATTACTACTGCATAAATAAATAAACTTAAAAATAAAAAAAATACTTACATAATTATTCTGTGATTCTTCAAACATCCAGCCTTCACTTTCCTTCTAGTGTTTCAGTTTATAGAGTGTGATCCTATTACACTCTTCTTGATGTAGTTCCTTCTGACTCTATTTTATGAAAAAAGAAGAATTGAAACAAAATAAATAATATTGTATTTACTGATATAATTATAATTTCTAAACAAAGAATTTACAAATTCATTTCATACGACAACAAATAATTTGAAGCCTTGGTTGTAAGGAGTTTTCAATTTTCCTTTATTGACCTTGGCTTTATCACACATTTCCTAAATAAAGAAAAGAAATAGTCATTAAATTATATAACAAGATTAATTGAAACAAATGTAAAGAGAAAGAAGATAGACTTTAACGTTGGCAGAGGTCCAATAATCACACATTTGGCTCTAATTTTTTGGAGTCACTCATTTGGTAACATGTCTCCTTGCCTCCTCATCCTAAGGACAATATTTTTAGTATTTATGTATTCGATAATGATGATCCTTGGCCATTTGTTTCAAATGTGAACTCACACAACTTAAAACTTGAGGATTCTCTATATTGATAATACTTAGCTTCATTTATGAATAATAAGTAAAAATGAAACTAGTCTTTAAATAAGTAAAAAATGCATATAATTAAATAAATTGAAAATTTATCAAAACTTTGTTCGGAGCATTTTATAGCAAGTTGTCTTCCTTCAATTGCTTGGCATGCTGAAGGCAAGGCAATTCAATCCTAACAATAACCCTTAACTCATTGGACAATTTTGCTGATTGGATCTTATCAACAGGATGACCTTGTGAAGTGTCCATATGCACAGACAACTTGTTGTTCATTGCAACATTCATGAGTTGCAACTCAAAATCTTTAGTGATAACTTTACCTCATTTTTTGATGCCAGTATTGGAACCTGAAAAAATAATGATAAGGAAAAAATGCATTAAACATGTAAATATATATTTAAGGATAAGTGTAATTATAGGTTGAAAAGGTTAACAAACCTGAAAAACCCATAGCACTAGCTGAGGTAGATACAGGTTGTTGCTGAATGGCTTCATTGGTGGATGAATTCGATTGTTATTGTTGGATAGGGTAGGATTGATCTTGCTGTTATAGGGGAGGAACATCTTCGCTAGTTGCCACTTTCTTTCCCTTATTTCATCTAAGTGCCATTATGTTGAATATCAATAATGATATTATTAAATGATTTCTCAATGATTTTCCAATATAAAATAAAACTAATTAGAATAACAACATAAAGAACTTGTCAATTTTTTCCTTAAATCATTTCGGAGCATTTGACAAAACATAAACAAATCATAATAAAAGATGATTAGGCATAAACAAATCATAATAAAAGATGATTAGATATTTGGCCCCAAATTTTGAATCAAATTAGAAACATTTCTTACGTGTTTTGTTCATTATTTTTTATGATTTGTTAATTTTATGAATTTGGTATATGAAGGTTGTGGCTATGGCTGTGACATATCTTCCTACTTCTCTTTATGCCAAACCAGAGGTTGTCGATTATTGCTCATTTAATTTTATCTACAATGTATATACACACCATGTTTAGTTTATTATTCTTCATCCCTTATATTTCTCTCCACCTTAATTCCTTAGAATTTTAATTTTTAATATATTAATGTTTCGAGGTTTGTTATGATTTTCTGGAGTTAGAGAGACCTTTATGACAAGTCGTCCTTTTATGATTGGTTAAAAGAAAAAAATGTATAACTTTAAAACTTTAAAATTCTTGACTTTTCTTTTTCTATAAATAACACATCTAACAAATATAAAGAAAATTTGAATCGTATTTCAGAAATCAACATTAATATGGTTGTAGTTTCTTTCAATAAGGAATTTGTTACATGTATTGGTACTATTGTTACCAACTCTTTGCAAATTTTATTACATGCTTATAGAATGAAAGTTAATAAGAAAGTAAACATTAAGTTATTTAGTGATGTGCATTTCATACAAGGGTGGCATTTTTGCTTCAACCAACACAGTAATAAGAAGTGCTTAAACCAACATGGTAATAAGAAGTGCTTCAATGATCTTAACTTACGAATAAAGTTATACATACTTAAAATCATTTGAAAGATAAATGAATTAAGCATAATGAAATACATTGCTTTTACAAAATGAAGCATAATGAAATATATTTCTATTACAAAATTTCTAGGAAAAAGCTAGAATTTGAGACTTCCCTCTTATATATTTATAAACACTTAATTTTTTAAATGGATATCAATACTTTAAAACCTCCCTTTATATATAAATGGTTGTCCCTGATTGATGGAGAACAATTATTAGGCTGTAGAATTGCTAATCATAAGTTAATTATCTTATGTTAATGATGGCTAGGCATAAGTTAATTAAAATAGTGCCTTGTCAGTTTTCAAACAATATAAACAACAATCCCATATAAACAACAAATTTTTTACTTTCATTCATTATGATTAGCATCTTGAAAATCATCATCATTAATTACATTATAATTGAACACTTCATCACTATTATATTCGACCAAAGTATCATCATTTTCATATAATTCATCCTCAATATAGTCATCATCTCTTTTTACGATAAGATTGACTTATACTCCATTCACTTGTGTTATATTGGGATCAACATCTCTCCTATGGAATGGTGATATATCTGTATTTTCTATTCGAATGGCTTTATTATTCAACTCCGATTCAATCCCTTTATATACTTCATCACCATCCTCATTGATTAGACCATTATCCCTTTCATAAAAATTGAAGAATTTTCGGTGTTGAAACTTTTGAACAATCTTCTAATTGCTGCCTAATACAGTATCATTGAGGTAGAAAACTTGCTTTACTTGACTTGCAAGGACAAAAGGGTCATTATAATACTATGTCTTACTAACATTGATGCTAGTAACATTCTCATTCACCTTCATGTTAGCAAGATTAAACCATTTACACTTAAATAGAACAACCTTTTTTATCCTTAATATAATACAACTCTATTATTTCCGAGATGACATCGTAGAAGTCAATAAAATCGTCGTCATGACATCCCTCAACAACAACCCAACAATTTTAGCTTCTAAGTCGACTGTCTCGATCTTGTATGTGAAATCTAACCCTATTAACAATACAACTTGTGTAGGGCCCGGCCCCCACCGCCATCACACCAGGTATTGTCCTCTTTGGTCACGGGTGAGGCCACGCCTCGAACCCATGACCTCAAGGTTTTGTTCCACTTTAAGTGGACGCCTCTCACCATTGAGCCATGTGGGGGCCGGGCCCTACAACTTGTATATTTTTCCCACACATATGAGCCCCATATGCCAAAGAATATAATGTTGTTGTCACCTCTTGTGTGTTACGGTTATGTAACTACATCATCTGTAGAACAAAATGAAATTGGAAGCTAATCTGACATACAAATTGTCATAAATTTATAATATTCCATCACTGTATAATTTACTCAATTCCTAAACCATGATAGGAACTTAAGATTATGCCTTTTTCAACATTAACAATCCCTTTTCTTTGAATCAACTCTTTTTTCTCTGTATTTAAAAAAGTAAATAGAGATCATGAAATATAGATTGAATCACAAAATTTATATATGAAATCTTGAAACAAAAGTAATATACATACTCCATATATATGTCGACTTCCTCATAATTGTTCAAAATGTACCAACAGGCAATTTCTTCTTTAATTAACTCTACATATTTTTGGACACCAAATGGCCTAACTTTTTGGGAGAAAACTAACAAGCCACCATCTTGATTAAAATCAAAGTTACATTATGGTATATTAAATCTTGTCTCAACGTCATTTAAATACATCAAAAAAAATGTCAAGCATTCATTCGTTATATAAGCCTCTATAATAGACTCTTCAGGTTAAGCTCTATTACATACATAGTGTTTAAAAGAGCATTAAAAACCTACACAAAATATAAAACATTAACAATTGTTACTAACTAGTAACTTTTAAAAAGTAGAAGTTAATATAAATTACCATTCAATGGGGAACATCCATCAAACTTGAATTGGTCCACAAAGTTTTGCTTCGTATGGTAAGTGAATTGCCTGATCCACCATAACATTAAAAACAAATGGGGGTTGGGGTATACTAGTTTAAGCTTACATATAATCAAAGCTATTTTTTTTTTCATTTTGTCAAGCTCTTCAACTTTAAGTTTCTTGTAACATAATCGCCTAAAAAACTTACCCAGTTAAAATGGAGGTGACATTGGTCTAATCAAATTAATCTTGAATAAAAATAAAAACACATGCGATCCTAAACATTCTATCCCGATTTGTTGAGTGAAGACTTTAAAGGAAATCAAAAAATTAAACTGAAAAGTAAACTATTTCAACCCGAAGTAGAAATGAATATATTAATCGAAGTGGAAAACTTTTGAGAATTAATTTCACTAATTTAATCTCCTATGCATGACTAGGGGAAAATGATTGGATAGTTTTCTTACTAAAATTACCAATTGGGTTCTAAAATCAATCCAAATAACGAACTAATCTTAACTTTCGTATTCGACAATTTTATCATCCAAATTAATTATTAAACCCAACCAATAATTACTACTTAAGTTGATATAGTTCTAGTTCTTAACCTAAGCGCATATGGTTTCTTGTTGCTTTTTAAACTTCTCTCGATCCTTTGTTTAATACTAAAATGATGCAAAGTTTGGTCATGCTATTACATCCATTCAGCATAAAAACCATAACAATTAATAAGACAACAAAACTGTGACTTATTCATTTACAATTAATTAAAATAACCATCAAGAAAAAAAATCAGCCCATTATAGCATAAACACGGTTCATCATTCTCGCATACTTCAATCCCATGTTTAACAATAACATAAGTATTAAAGCAATAAAACAGTGAATACATAATGGACTATCAATCTTTAACAAAGAAAATAGGTTCAACAAATAAAATATAAAGGAATTCAACAGATGAGTTCAACAGAAATGTTTTGCAACACATCAACAGAGATGAAAATGAATGAATAAACGAATGGCCTATTGGATGATGAAGTTGGAGGTGTATCTCTAGTTAAACTCCACCTTTCTGACTTTGGCTCTCACCTTCTTTGGTCTGAGCTCACTCTCTTTGCTACCTTTATCTCTTCCTCCTCTGTTTCTCTTCTTTATTCTCTCAATCGAAGCTTTATTTCTCTGCCTACCTCTCTATATCTCTGTTTTCCTTTTATTCCAATTCAATGTGTGTGAATCAAATCCCCCGCCGCCAGGCTTCATTCTTTGTATTTGTAGTGTCATGTTAGGTTTAGGTTTCCATGCCCCTTCAACCTACAGATGCTATGTAATAAAATGATTGATTAAAGGAGAATGTTGTCTGACATGAGGGGGAGTCATGGTTGTGACTCAACAAGTCACAACCTTGTAAGTTAAGTCACGATTATGATTTGACTTGTCACAATTATAACATGGTCACAATTGTAACTTGTATAGTCATGGTTGTGACAATATGCACGTAGCTGGTGAGATGAAGAAGCATGCAACTTGCACTGTGAGCATGCATGGGAGCTTCACTCACGGTGAGAAGGCAGCTGGTCCACTCTCCATTTTCTCAAGAAGCTTGGTATATATGCAAGCCGTGAGAACAACTAGAAGGAGGAATAGGAAATATTGCCACAAATTATATAATATCCTTATTTGCTAGAGAAAAGATTAAATTTCACTAACCCTAGATACATATTGATAACATTAGATAAGGTCAATGATTCTTTTATTATCAAGGGAATATTAGTTATGCTTACCTCTTTTCCTTTGTTTTTTATGTAATTATTTTTCTTTCAATTTGTGTAAATAGAGGACAATGTAAAAATTAAATACGGGGATTGGAATTTACTATTATAATAAAGAATGATTTTAGGAAAAAGTTTTACTTTTAAAGAAGATTGATCAAGATGATTAATTATATATTTAGTTACTATTGTAATTTATTTGTTTAGGCAAATAGTTTTGAGCTTCAATGATTAAGCTAATTCTAGTTTTCTTTATTATTTTTTAGGATGGATACTTAAGTTTTGTTGAAGCTAAAAAAAATCCTAGGGTTTTTTGCTATAAAGGTAAAAGATGGCCAAAAGTTGACGGAAGAGAAAAGGCAGCCAATTAATAGCATATTAAAACAATAAAGGAAAAATCTTAGAAAAATGTTCAAGATTTCAAGATCTATAATAATGAGTTCTTGTGTTTTTTCACTTTATGATTATTTTTGGTTTCCTTTTTTCGGGTATGAACTAATTCCCTAATAAAGGACAGTGATGTAGTTTTTGTTAGACATTTGAATTATTAATGTATGATTAATTGTTACTTGGATTGTAATCTCTTTTGTTTTGATTTTTGTATTGATGCTTGCCATCATAAATTCAATCTTATGGATTGTACGAAAAGATGGATAATCTATGCACAATAAATATTATAGATCTCGAGGAGGAAGTACCTTAGAACATTGATATAATTGATAGATTAACTATTATTAATAAGTTGATTAAGGTATATTATGCATGTAGGAGGTGGTAATTCCTTAATTAGAGAAAGGGAATAGATATCTTAGTTTAATTATTATTTCATCTTTGATAAGTAATATGACTTGATAATTGAAATTACTCAAAAGTGAACCCTAAAATTTTAGATTATTTATATTGATTTTTTATTATTCACATTGATTAGTTGGTGTAGAAATTAAGATACTTTTTCTTATAAATTCTTGTTTAAATTAATTTTATATTTTGTAAGAAGAGTAAGTTTAGTAGTTGTAATGTTTGTCAAATTGATAACCTATAATACAACATAATTAAAACTTCCAACAATAAATTATGTGCACTTGCATATTAGATCAGTTTGTTAAAAATATCTATTTAAAAATTGTAAAAGTTATTTTGTTATGCATGTGATTTGATCCAAGTTGATTTTTGAACAATTACTCATCTCTACATGTTTAATCTACAAGGAAGAGGATGAATTCATCAATCACTTTTTCTTTAATTGTCAATACACTAGTAATTTAGATCCAACTTATGGATCTATTTCATTATTGTAAATTGGCAAGCAAACTTAAATGCAGCAGCAAGAGAGACATCACAATATTCAAAATAGCATTTAGATATGTCACCTTTGCTATTTAAAAGGGAAGTAAATTATAAAATGTTGAGAGAGAAAAAGTAGGAGTCATCATTTTTTAGTCAAAGAGCATTCACCTAGATCAAATAAATACTTCTTGCGGAGCTTTTAATGCCAACATTAGTAAGGCAATAACAATTAGATGGATATGCTTAACTATCTTCAACAGCTTGTACTTGTTAGCTTTTTAGATCACCCTATTAATTAAATTCTGCGTTTGTCTTGTTGCGAATTAGATTGATGATTAATTTTGTCAATTGGCTTTCTTTCGAGTGTTACAGCTTCCTTGTTTCTTTTTTAATAATTTTTTACCTTTAAAAAACATAATTTTTTATTTTGATTTGACATAAATTCAAAAAAGAATACTTTGGTACAATGTTCTAAATTGTGGTCATAGTCACAATCACTACGCATTATGAATTATGAATTAACGTTTATAGATAGTGTGAAAGTTAAATCATATATTGTAAGCTTGAAGTTGTGAAAATTTTAAGGTATGATAACATTAATTAATATCTTTTGAAGTTTAATGTGTTATGTTCATAAATTTATTCATATCGCTAAATATAATCACGTTTGATGAAATGAAAAATAAGAATTTCAATATTCTTTATGATTTTAATACTAAAAGTCACTGTTTTAAAAACTGAACCGAAGAATCAATGATTCAGAGCATGAAACGGTCTAATTTAACCCTTATTTTTTGTGAATAATTGACTCGTTTATTTTGCGATCGGATCGACAAAAATTTCTAAATTGGTGTAAGAAATAATCGACCAATTCATTTAAAATGCCTAGATTTTAATGATTTTAAGTTAGACTAAAAGTCTTCTTTGCATAGGACATTAGTTGAGTTTGGTTTTAGCAGCAAATTAACTAAAAACCTCCGCAAGTGATTGAAGTAGCTGAAAAAGACCCTCTAAATACCATGATCTCTTCGATCGTTGCTAGACGCTTGAAAGCTGTCCAAAGTCTCCACCTTTACACTGCTCCTTGCTTTTCAACTGTACCTATTTCATATTTTTGCTCTAAACTCTAAAGCCCTCCTCTAATTCGACAAAACTTTGGCTCTAATCTATGTTGCTATTTTGTTTTGTATTGAACTTTAAAAAAATTATGTATTAAAGTTTGAAGGTTTAAGTTAAGTTTATAATTAAATATTAAGTTTAAAAATTATCTTTTTATATATAATATACAAAATTAAAATTTATATATTTAATTATTTATTAATTACCGGTTCGATCATGGTTAAATTTCGATTGAATTATTGTTATTAGTCTAGTTTTTAAAACATTACTATTACTAGAATGAATCTTAATTTACTTTACTGACATTAATCTCTTATTTACCTTTTATTATGCTAGCCGGTCGTCCTAAATCCCAATGTTTTGTATTTCGTACCGTACCAGCCGGTACCGGCCGGTACGTTCCGTTCCGGCCAAAAATTGGTACCGGTACGGGTGTACATGGTACCGGTCAAAAATACCGGTCGGTACCGGCCAATTTCGGCCGTACTGGCCAGTATTCAAAATACCGGTCAAATACCGGCCGGTACCGAAAATTTTAAAAAATTTAGGGACTTTTTTGCAAAATTTTTAAAAATTTTCAAAATGTCCCTCCCTCCCTCCTACCTCT
>JANKYE010000006.1:4216265-4232228 GCA_032467995.1 Erythroxylum dillonii | reverse complement strand
TGGCTTAAAGTGAAATGGGTTGGAACTAAAATACATTAGAAAATGGAATTGGGCCCAATTTTGACAAGTGACACTGTATTGATCATAATGTGCTGTAACATTGTTTTATTGACTTATAAATTGTTTTGGCCCAAATTGAAAATGGACTTCTGCATTTGTTATTGCTTTAAAAAAAAGGGTACCAATTTGGATTGATTGAGTGTTCTAGCGTGCCACCCTCGCGGGTCACGAGCTCGGATATCACCGTCAATATCGGGTTCGGGTCTTGCGGGAGTGGGATGCTACACTCAACATGTCTAGTTCTAACAGAGATGATTTAATGGGCCCTAATAAGAAGTCAGAAGATGTTATGAACAGAGCAACTGGGCTGGATAACCAAGGTCTTGTTGGCTTTGAGAGACAGATTATGAAAGGTAATAGGACATTATACATTTGGCAATTGGCATTCTCTTGTAGCGAGTTTAAGTTCAAGATTTGTGAGTTTATGATTCAGATTTGGTGCATATTGAGCACAACAAGATGTTGATCTGGGAAAGTTAGAGGAGACGGTGACTAGTACGAAACACATTGCTTTGGCCATTAATGAGGAGAGTAACAACTTCGATGGAGCTTAATTGAAGTTGATAGAATCATATATACTTTTGTAGCTGGTGTAAAACATGATAAGATTACAGAAGAGGCTTATGAGAAGCTAAAGGATATAATGTTGAGGCTTAGGGTAGGAGGTTATACTCCCGAGCTTGGGAGTGTTTTGCACGACGTAGAGCTAAAAGAAAAAGAAACTTTAGTCACCATGCATAGTGAAAAGGTAGTTGTAGCTTTTGGGATAACTAGGTTCTGCAAAGGAAAGACCATAAGAATAGTAAAGAATTTGAGGATTTGCAGGGATTGCCATACGGTGATGAAACTTATTTCTCAGGTCTATAATTTGTAGATTGTGGTTAGAGATAGAAACCGCTTTCACACTTATAAGAGTGGCTCTTGCTCGTGCAGAGATTACTGGTGAAGGGTGAAACAATTGAAACAGAGAAGTATATGCTTCTTGCATCGAGCACACATGAATCTTATAGCTAGGGAAAAGAAAAATCTCAAGAAGCCCACTGAGACATGGTACCATTAGGAAATGGCAGTTGAGGAAAGGCGCAGAAGTCCAGATCACTGGTTCAAATGCTGGGTTGTTTTAAAGGAAACAATTGAACCCTTATTTTAGAATAGAGAAAGCAAGCAAATGACTTCAAAAGGACAGTGACAATTCAGTTTAAGTAAAGCCAATTATTTTGTTTTCTGAATACATACTATCGTTCATGGGTGATTTGGTGAGCAACTTTGGAAAGGGTAGTTTCACTGATGCTATATAAGTAATTCAAAATTTTAGTTATATATTAGATAAAATTTAAAAACAATTTTTTATTAACTAAATCTATTTTTATCTAATATTTATTAATACATTATCAATTAAATTCAAATATTATGAATTGTGATACCATTAATAACAAAATTCTTTATTAAAAAGGTACCAAATCAAGCGGTTAATTAAAAAAGTATGAATTAGAAATTTATTAATTTTCAAATATAACTTGGACGGTGTATGTTTATGGAATTGATAAGAATAAGAACATGAACGAAAACAAGAACATTATGTAATTATATTAAAATTTTATATAATTTTTAAATAATATTTGCAAATTAATTATATTACTCAATTTAAATTAAGAGATCAAATAATTCTAATGTTAGTAAGTATTTAAAATGTATCGATAATAAAAAGTATCGATATAATTATTTTATTGAAATAGTCTAATTGTAACCAATTATAGTAACTCAATGAATCCAATTGCAAATTAATTAATAAGTACATAATTTTTTTAAAGTCATGTCCTTATAAGCCATTTTACACGTAAACAGTTAATATTAAACATCTAATTTTACCAAACATTTTTAACAAACAGCTAATACAATCCGCTGGTCAAATCAGCTGATAGAATCAACCATCAGCTAACAGCTAATAGAATCCGCTATCAGCTAAATGCAATCAGCTGATTGCCAAACAGGGCCTTAGTCTCTTTCAAAATTCAAATTTGGTTGATACCGGTTCTTTATCAAGTTACGATAATCTATATATGCTTGACATTAACGTTTCATTTGATGAAGCCTTACATGAGGGTACATGAAGTTTAAAGCGCAAATTAACTAAAGAGAATTCTGCCTTATTGTGGCACAAGATATTAGGTCACATCTTCGAAAGGAGAATTGAAAGACTTGTGTCCAAAGGAATTCTCGATGCCCTTGATTTTTTAGATTTTACTACTTGTGTTAATTGCATTAAATAGAAACAAACAATTGTCAGGAGACTAGGTGTCAATCGGGCTTCAAACGTCTTAGAACTTATCCATACGGATATTTGTGGGTCATTCCCTACAGCGTCTTGGAATGTCAACCGTATTTTATAATGTTCATAGATGACTTCTCACGATATGGCTACTTTTATCTCATTCATGACAAATCACAGTCTTTGGACGTGTTCAAAAACTTTAAGGCTAAAGTTGAGAACCAACTCAACAAATGGATTAAAAGTGTCAGATCTAACCATGGTGACGAGTACTACGACAGATATGACGGATCAGGTGAACAACGTCTAGGACCGTTTGCTAAATTCCTAGAGAAATGTGGTATCGTCCTACAGTACACTATGCCAGGTTCACCTAGCATGAATGGTGTTGCTGAAAGACGAAACAGAACGCTTAAGGATATGGTGAGGGGTATGATTAGTCATTCTACCTTACCAGAATCACTCTGGGGAGAAGCACTAAAGGTCGTAGCATATATACTCAATAGAGTTCCAACTAAAGCAACTAATAAGACCTCTTATGAACTTTGGACAGGCAAGAAGCCTAGTTTAAAGCACTTGCACATTTGGGGATGTCCAACTGAGGCAAGGCCTTATAGGCCAAATGAAAAGAAACTGGACTCAAGGACTATCAGTTGTTACTTTATTGGATATTCTGAAAGATCCAAAAGTTACAAGTTTTATGATCCCACTACTAAGGCAATTTTTGAGATGGGAAATGCCTAGTTTTTTTAGGATGTTGAGTTTGCGGGGGGAGAAAGGAATGAGGACTTTGTTTTTGAAGAGGAACACGATGACATTCCTCTAATTGCTATTGACAATGATCAGGGTTAGGTTTCCATTCCTGACATTGTTCAAGAAGCAATTATGGATCAAGACAATGTCATAGAAACTTCTCCCCAAGTTCAACAACTTGTTCCAGAAGAACAAACTCTACAACCTCAAGAACTTATGCCATTAAGGAGTTCCATTAGAGAGAGGAGAAGTGCAATTCTAGATGAACATGAAGTTGACATTGGTATGGTGGAAGATGATCCAATCAACTTCCATCAAGCCATGGAAAGTTCTAACTCTCAAAAATAGATTGATGTCATGAATGAAGAGATAAAGTCCATAAAGGACAATGATGTTTGAGACCTTGTACCATTGCCTAAAGATGCGAAACCTATTGGTTGCAAATGGATATTTAATACCAAGAAGGATTCGAAAGGCAATGTAAAAATGTACAAAGCTCATCTTGTCGCAAAGAGCTTTACACAAAAAGAAAGCATTTATTATAAAGGGACTTTCTCTCCGGTTTCTTTGAAAGACTCTTTCAGGATAATAATGGCATTAGTGACACATTTTGATCTTGAGTTACATAAGATGAATGTTAAAACAACATTTCTCAATGGCAACATTGATGAGACGATTTATATGGTGCAGCTAGAAAACTTTATGTCAGGAGATGCAAAGCAAACGGTTTACAAACTAAAGAAATCCATCTATGGACTCAAGCAGGCATCTCGTCAATGGTATTACAAATTTCACCAAGTTGTCATCTCATTTGGTTTTAAGATGAACTTGGCTGATGATTGTATATACCATAAGTTCAGTGGGAGTAAGTACATTTTTCTAGTTTTATATGTTGATGACATATTGCTTGCCATTAATGATATAGGCTTATTGCACGAAACCAAGAGATTTCTGTTAAAGAAATTTGAAATGGAAGATCTTGGTTATGCCTCTTTTGTTTTAGGGATTCAGATACATCGAGAATGCTCTCGAGGTATTCTTGGATTGTCACAAAAGAGCTATATAAAAAAGGTACTTAAAAGATTTGGCATGTAGAATTGTAAACCAGGTGATACCCCTATGTCTAAGGGAGATAAGTTCAATTTAAGTCAATGCCCCAAGAATGACTTTGAAGCTAAGGAAATGCAGAAGATTCCTTATGCTTCGGTTGTAGAAAGTCTAATGTATGCTCAGGTTTGTATGCGTCCGAATATTGCGTACATTGTTGTAATGCTAGGGAGATATTTAAGTAATCTGGGATTGGATCACTGAAAAGTAGCCAAACGGGTAATGTGGTACTTGCAGAGAATGAAAGATTATATGCTCACATACAGAAAATCGGATAAGCTGGAGATCATTGGTTATTCCGATTATGATTTTGTTGGATGCCAAGATAGTAGGAGATCCACTTCTGGCTATATCTACCTGCTTGTTGGAGAAGCTATTTCCTGGAAGAGTGCTAAGCAGACACTTATAGCTTTTTCCACCATGGCAGCGGAGTTTATAGCGTGTTATAAGGCATCCAACCACGGGATATGGCTACGAAACTTTGTCACTGGGTTGCGCATTGTGTACTATATTGAAAGATCATTTAAGTTATTTTGTGGCAATAACTCTGCAGTGCTATATTCCAATAACAATAGGAGCTCGAAAAAATCGAAGCACTTCGACATCAAGTTCCTAATGTTAAAGAGAGAGTTCAGAGTGGATAGTTATTTATACAGCATATTGGATCAAACTCCATGGTTGCGGATCCGCTTACTAAAGGAGTGTCACCTAAGGTCTTTCATGAGCACGCTGCTAATATGGGTGTTGCATCTTTTCAGGATATATAGTTTCAGTAGGGGTTTGTATTGTAGATGTTTTTTGGATTAGACATTTTTCACTGTCATTTTGGATACAACTTTTGGTTAAGTTGTTTGAGGTTATTTTTAGTTTTAAGATATTTGGCTTATTTTGGCTCTGAACTTATTTAAAATTGATCTCACTAAAGCATAAGGTTGGACCAGTTGGAAATAAGCATGCTAAGATCACATTGCTTATAATTTCTATGCTACACATCCATGCTTGATCCATGTCATTTGGTTATATCAGCATACGTGACCATTGATGGTTCTAGTTACATTCATTGTAGCGAAAGATGCTTTGATCCTATATTGGTATGATTGATGGACTGGATTGTCTGGGGATGCATATAGTAATGATAGCAAAATTCTGAGTACTTATATGGTTAATATACAATTTTAAGGTAACACATATAGCCCAATGGGAGATTGTAAGGATTTTTAATCAAATATGTGAGCTTATATGTGTATAATTGCATATAAAGGCTATCATGTAAAGTTGAGCCCAATTAATTAAAGTGATCTAATATGTATATGGTATTTTGGGCTTTATGCATCTATTTTAAGTGTGGGTTTTATATGTACATAAACCGGGTTTATAATTTCTAGTTTTATGATGGGTCAAACTATAAATTAGAATAGGTTTTACTCTAATATAAGTGGTTATGGTCCCTAAATTAAACATATGCTTAATTCTTTTCTGACATCTCATCATCAGAGAGAAAATAGAGAGTTACAAAAAACTTTAGGAAAAAGGAATTACATTCTAATTTGAAAGACAAATCACAAAACTCCAATATAGATTTTAACAATAGATTTAGGTATACTTTTGCTTTATTTTATTCTTAATGATTTGATATGTATAGCTCTTATGTTTTAAAGGGATTAAAATCCCTATAAAAACTGATTAAACCTTAACCTCAAGCCAATCACCTTCCCATAAGCCTCCATTTTGATTAATAATTCAGACTTTCTTATTGTCATAACCAGTGTTTTGAAACTCGGACCGGCCATCGAACCGGAGGCCTTATTGATTACCGGTTCGACCGGTTCAACCACTGATCGAACCAGTGTGACGTCATAATTATGCAATAATTATATTTAATTATATATAATATTAATAATATTAAAAAATACAAAAAAATACAAAAATAAATTTTATTGAACCGGACCGGTCCGATCGGTCAATTGACTGGTTTTGACCAATTCTCACTGGTTCAATTGAGAACCGATTTTTAGGGATGAACCGGACCAGATAGCCTCGGTCACTGGTCAAACCGGTCGGACCTACCGGTGGGTTCCCAATAAAAAAGACGTTTTTGTAAATAGAATATACTTTCTCAAACCACCTATGAGAATCATATTTTATGCTCCTTATATATATTATAATAGATAAAAATATTAAATAATATATAAAAATATTATAATAATAGATAAAAATAAAAACTAGTAGAAAGAAAAATAAGGAAATAAAGAAGGATGATTCGAAATCCGACGTCTAAAAACCATAACCCTAAAAACCATAACCCAGAAAAGGACGTATCCTCCTCCCGAACCCATTTGCCACGTAATAACAAAACGTGTGGCCACCGGCTATTCGTAACCCAAATCCACAGGTTTTTATCACACACTTCCAAGAAACCTTTCCCTATAAAAGCCCACCACCTAACCAACTCTCTCTCTCTCTCAAGGACATCACGCTCCAAAACAGCTTTCAGTTCCATTTCGTCTCTTTCTATAGCCTCTCTTCAAACCCGTCAAGAGTCGGTCACTGACGTTGGATCAATGGCTGCTTCGGTCTCAACCGTTGGAGCTGTTAACAGAGTAACGGTACTGTGGTTTTCCCGCCCTTTTCAACGCGCGTATTTAGCTTTACTTGGTTTAGGTTCCATCGAGCTAGCTTAGAGCTCGTGTATTAAGGTGTTCTGAGCTTTTCTTTCCATTGTTTTTATCGTCACTCCTGCATGTAACGGCTTTGATCTCACTCTAGGAAAAGGAAGAATAGTTGTAGCTTGAACTTAGAACAGACTGTCACTGTTTTCACTAGTTAGCATTCAGATTGATGCAAGTTAGTGTAGGTGCACTTGAAAACTATTGAAGAGATGGAATTGTTGCTGGCTTCAAATTCTTGTGGTTCGTCTGTTGCGATAAAGAAAATATCTTTCCTACAGTTGAATTTGAGTGTGACTACACTATCAGTACCAAGCTCGGCGTTCTTTGGCAACAAATTGAAAAGGTTGAACTCTAAGGTGACAAGCCAGAGGTTACTGTCTGGGAATTGTAAGGTAGTTGCAGAGTACGAAGAGGAGAAGCAGGCTTCCAAAGACAAGTGGAGAGGGCTTGCATTCGATGAATCAGATGACCAACAGGACATTACTAGAGGTAAAGGAATGGTGGACACCCTCTTCCAGGCTCCTATGGAATCAGGAACTCACTATGCAGTCATGAGTTCCTATGACTACATCAGTCAAGGCCTTAAACAGTCTGACATCAACTTCCTGAAATTGAATGCTATTTGAGTTAATTCTGGTCTACAAATCAGTAATGCACATCTTTGATTTTTCTTTCTTCAGGTGCATGGACAACAATATGGATGGATTTTACATTGCTCCAGCATTTATGGACAAGGTTGTTGTACACATTACTAAGAATTTCTTGAACCTACCTAACATTAAGGTAAGTTAAAAGTTGTCGGAGAGTCATTGAGGCTCCTGCGTTCTTCTATTTCACATACTGTAGTAACATAGGAGTAACAATGGCAGGTTCCTCTGATCTTGGGAATTTGGGGAGGGAAGGGTCAAGGAAAATCTTTTCAGTGTGAGCTTGTTTTTGCTAAGATGGGAATCAAGTAAGTGAAAGAATATTAAACTTGAAGTTGCTAATGGTGGAAATTGATTAACAAGTATACTCTATGTATGTTATGTTTATCCTTTGGTGTTTTTGGTGACATCCCAGTCCCATTGTGATGAGCGCTGGAGAATTGGAAAGTGGAAATGCAGGAGAGCCTGCAAAATTGATCAGACAAAGATACCGTGAGGCCGCAGACATCATAAGGAAGGGAAAGATGTGCTGTCTCTTCATCAATGATCTTGATGCTGGGGCTGGTAGGCTCGGTGGAACAACCCAATATACTGTCAACAACCAAATGGTGAATGCTACCCTCATGAACATTGCTGATAACCCCACCAATGTCCAACTCCCTGGTATGTACAACAAGGAGGAGAACCCCCGTGTTCCTATCATAGTCACTGGCAATGATTTCTCAACATTGTATGCCCCTCTAATCCGTGATGGCCGTATGGAGAAGTTCTACTGGGCTCCTACCAGAGAAGATAGGATCGGTGTGTGCACCGGGATCTTCAGAACTGATAATGTTCCCAAGGAGGACATAGTCAAGCTTGTTGACACTTTCCCTGGGCAGTCTATTGGTAAGCTTATGCATAATGCGACGGACTTTTTGGTTACTAAAACTTACTAGCTTAGCAATCCATTAGTAGTTATAACATGGAAATTTTTGAATCTGGTGATGATCAATACCGGATTAGGATCTATGCTAAGAGAAGGAATGTGATTGTATGCAGATTTCTTTGGTGCCCTGAGGGCGAGAGTTTATGATGATGAGGTGAGGAAGTGGGTTTCAAGTGTGGGTGTAGAAAATGTAGGGAAGAAGCTTGTGAACTCAAAGGAGGGACCACCAACATTTGAGCAACCAAAGATGTCTCTGTCAAAGCTGGTCGAGTATGGTAACATGCTTGTCCACGAGCAGGAGAACGTGAAGAGAGTTCAATTAGCAGATAAGTACTTGAAAGAGGCAGCTCTCGGAGATGCAAATGATGATGCCATCAAGAATGGATCTTTCTATGGTTAGCCTCTTGATCCTCTATGCCAAATACTTTTAAGTTCTGAGAAGTGACTATTGTTTTGATAATTAACTTTTGGTTGCAGGCAAAGCAGCCCAACAGATTAAGTTTCCTGTTCCTAAAGGTTGTACTGATCCATCAGCTCAAAACTTCAATCCAACTGCTAGGAGCGACGATGGGAGCTGCGTCTATCAGTTTTAGGACTCTCCCTGGATTTTAGTTATGTCAATATGATTCCTTGAAATTTGGTGATATATGTATAGTTAATAAGTGTCCTTTTTGTTGTCTAATGAAGAACAAGGCATTGTACAAGTTTTCAGGTCGTAATTGGGATACTCTAGTTACTGGAACAATTATCTATTTACCAGTTAATAATGTTCTCTGAGCTATCAGCAAAATGAATAGCCTATTTGGTAAGGACAACTCAAGAGTAAAGTTTTGAGCTCTAATACCACTTGTTGGTGATAGAACTAAAACAAAATGATAGTGAATTAAGGTAAATACATAAATCTCATTTCAAGAAACCAGGGAAAGAGGTCAAACAACAGCAACTCCAAGCAACTGTTTAAGCAACAGATGAATTAAAAGCTACCAGGCCAGACTGGTCCATTTCAAACACCAGATGGTGGAAGTTCCACTTCCACAGGTTAGCACTTAGCAGCCAACGGTGGGCTAATATTGTAGCCTCAGTCTTATTCAGACCTATTCCTGACTTTATCACTTAGTTCAGCCAATTTTGAACTTTCCACCGCTCAGAGCACCTGACTCCAGTCCCTTCTGCGATGCTTCTGTTCTGTAAACCAACGACTGCTAGTTTCTTCCTCTCATCCTGCTTTAAAAACCAAGGGTGTTTCTTTCAATAATTAATAATTTAAAATTAAATAATATATTTAAATTAAACAAAGTTTATAAATTTCAATATATCTCCCGAAATCACAATATCTACTTTCCTTGTTAGTTTAACTAATAAAAATTAACTTCATACATTAAGCAAAAGTAACCAATAAAGCTTTAATTTTTTTAAATTTTGATGGAATAAAAATTTAACACTTGAATATTAATATGTCAAATTCTATTATTAAATAGTGATAATTAATTTTTAACATATTCAAACTTAATAAAACACTTAATAAATTGTATAATATAAATGACTTTCCATAGTTATCACATATTAAAGGTTTATTTAACTTTTTATATAATTTTTATAAATAAAAATAATACGTAATAAAAATTTCCCTAATATATAAAATATGAGAAAATTTAGTAATAAATAGCCTTCCTAATTGCAGGCCTATTTCCGAAATTTTTACAAATAGATCCATGGCTTCATGTTGGTCTTTTTATCTCAGCTCATCTGCCCATGTGACAACTTATGTTTATGTTGGGCCTACGGAAGTCAGCCACAGACCCTCTTGCCTTCACTAAGCCACCTTTGATCTTCTGCTTCCCCCTTTCCACGGCAGGGACCTATCTTGCTTATTAGTCCCTGAAAATTTACCAACAACATTCTGTTCCTCTCCCCCAACCTCTTGAAGTATCAATATCCCATTTGGTCTCCATGCAAGTTTGTGATCTTTGTCTCTTAACATGGCCTATCTCATCAGCTTCTGCCTTTTTCTCACCTTTCTCTTAGTCCCTGTCTCAAGCCAAACCAACCAACTTTCCTATGCCGGATTCAAAGATGTGGGCACCAATATAAGCTTAACTGGAGTTGCAGAGATTGAAAAAAGTGGCATCCTTCGCTTAACCAATGAGACTAGTAGATTAATTGGTCGTTCCTTTTATGCCTCCCCTTTCCTGTTCAAGAACAAAAGTAATGGAAAGGTCTTCTCTTTCTCAACATCTTTTGCTTTTGCTATAGTCCCCGAGTATCCTAAACTAGGTGGTCATGGCCTCGCTTTCACAATATCAACTTCAAAGGATCTAAAAGCTCTTCCAAGTCAGTACTTAGGTCTTCTCAACGCAACGGATGAAGGTAACTTCACAAACCACCTTTTTGCAGTTGAGTTCGACACTGTCCAAGATTTCGAGTTCGGAGACATCAACGACAACCATGTTGGTATAGATATTAACAGCATGAGGTCCAATGACTCTGCTGTTGCAGCTTATTACACTGAAGATTCCACAAAGCAAGATCTAAATCTCAAGAGTGGAAATGCAGTCATGGCATGGATCGATTATGATTCTGTTCAAAACGTTCTGAATGTTACTATATCCCCTGCTTCGAAAAAACCCGTCTTGCCAATTTTGTCTTTTCCTGTAGATCTCTCGACAATATTCCAAGAGTATATGTACGTGGGATTCTCTTCTTCAACGGGTTTGCTTGCTAGCTCTCACTATATTCTTGGATGGAGTTTCAAGATTAATGGGCAAACTCAAAGTTTGGATCTTTCTTCTTTGCCTTCGCTTCCTGGATCAAAACACAAGCATTTAGGTATGACTATAGGTGTTTCAGTTGCGTCAGCTGTTCTTGCAATTATTGCAGTATTTTTGGGCATGTTTTACTTTGTTAGAAAGATCAAGAATGCTGACATAATAGAAGATTGGGAGCTTGAAATTGGGCCACATCGATATTCCTATCAAGAGCTCAAAAAAGCAACAAGGAGTTTCAGTGAAAAAGAGCTCCTTGGTCATGGTGGTTTTGGCCAGGTTTACAAAGGTACGTTGCTGGATTCAAAGATCCAAGTAGCTGTTAAGCGAATTTCAAACGACTCCAGACAAGGGCTGCCAGAATTTGTATCGGAAATTGCTAGCATGGGACGGCTTCGTCACCGGAATTTGGTTCAGTTACTGGGTTGGTGTCGTCGGAAAGATGATCTCCTTCTTGTCTATGATTTTATGGCCAATGGCAGCTTAGATAAGTTCTTATTTGATGAGCCCAAAATGGTGCTGAGTTGGGAACAAAGGTTTAGGATAATAAAAGATGTTGCCTCTGGCCTTCTGTATCTCCACGAGGGCTACGAGAAAGTGGTGATTCACAGGGATGTGAAGGCCAGTAATGTACTACTGGACGGCGAGTTAAATGGTAGACTTGGTGATTTTGGTCTTGCAAGACTGTATGACCACGGATCGAACCCAAACACTACTCGGGTCGTGGGCACATTCGGGTACTTAGCTCCAGAGCTACCAAGAACAGGAAAGGCCACAGAGAGCACAGATGTGTATGCATTTGGTGCACTTCTGTTAGAGGTTACCTGTGGTCGCAGGCCAATCGAGTCCAAGACAGCACCTGAAGAGATTGTCCTTGTGGATTGGGTTTGGAGCAGTTTTGTTGAAGGAAGAGTCCTTGATGTGGTGGACCATCGACTGAATGGTCAGTATTGTGAGGAAGAGGTTATGATGGCTCTGAAACTGGGAATTATGTGCTCAAATTTTGCTCCAATGGGACGACCTAGCATGAGGCAAGTGGTGAGGTATTTGGATGGAGAAGTTGGATTGCCTGAAAACCTGAGGGCTCCTGATGGTTTGCGCAATGGAGTTAATGGTATTGCAGAGGGATTTGATGACTATGTGCACACTTTAGCATCATCTTCGTTTGACAAAATGAGTGCCCACTCTTCCATAGAAAATGGGTATGGTGGGACTAGTTTCGCTTCTCTTTCTACTTCTCTTTCACTGCTCCAAGGTAGAGGAGAAACCAGATAGCTAGTGTTTAAAAGATCTTCTGTTTTGCCTTTTCCTCGGAGAAATAGAAATTTAAATCTCCAGTGTTCTGAATGTTCCCATAAAGAGATATTATCGATTGCTCCTATTTGTTTAATCTAAGGAAGGAATGTTTGCCAATGTTTTTATTTTTGCCTCAAACATTCACAACCAGTCCTATGTCAGTACTGAGATGCACCGATCAGACTTTTCGTCGAACACTTGGACGAGTTATGTTCCAAATAAACATCAAAAGGAGTAGTATTGGAAATCTATGTTTTCCATGTAACATCACTCCTAATGAGATTAATCAGTGAAATTGAAACCAAATTGTATATTCTAAATCCTATTATTCAAATTTTCAGATCCACCGAGATTTGAGCTAAAGGTGGATTCTGATGTTCTAAAGTATCATTAACTTCATACTTTTATGCAGGTGACCACTCAGAAAGTGCCTTAGCTCATGTGCGTGCTTTAGGCCATTTCCAGCCAGAAATGATAATTCATTTATGAGCAGTACTTTTGGAGGGTATGAAACAATATCTACGCTGTAGAGTATGAGTCAGACAAGCATTTGTTTATGGGTCCTGATTCCTGAAACAGGCCCATCCCACAATCAGACGAAACAGCATAAGTTTGTTATGGTTACAATACAATTAACATTTTGTGGCACACTACTGTAAAGCAAAGGGGATGTTCTGTATTCAAATTGGTACATAAAATAGGATATGAAGACAAAAGATAGTCATAGGACTCAGGAGACACCATAACCACTCATTAAAGCAATAATACACAACTAATATAGATAGATAGAGCATAGCTTTTCAGAAACCTCCCAAATGGGGAGGGCATTAGCCAATCGTAGGGGCTCTTGCAACTTTTCCTGCTGAATCAACATATAATCTGACCCTGTTGTTCCTGAAGTCCATAGTGACAAAACAATTAGGAGGAACTACCTGAATTTGAGCTCCTGGCATGTCTTCCTTTATCTTTCTATCCGCTTCCTCTACAGTTACACCCACAAGATCAGGCCATGTAGTTCTTGCTCCTGGATTTGATCCAAATGGAAACCCATAAAATCCTGATTGTTTCACAAATTCTCAATACCCAAGTTCCTATAGACCTTGTAAATCACTTAAAAAGTTGATGTAAGAACTTACTTGGCCGGGTTGGTGTGGATCCAGTAGGTAGAGGTTGGAGAGGGTTTGTGTTCTGATTGTTCCCTGCCATAGCTCGATATCAGTTGCCTAATCTGTGCTTCAACTGTGAAACAAATAGCAGGTGAATATATGTATTGAGACTCTCCATTACCAATCTTAGAATTTATAGGCGAAAGACTTTTTGACTTCTGAATTGGGTACATGTGTGACAAAAGACAACCAAAAACATTGGCTACAACACCCTATGGCTTTCCATTGCCGGCCTTGAAGAAGCTCCAAATGGAAGCATAAATCTTCCATCCAGGAACCAAGTGCTGACACGAGAGACTCTGATACTGACATTTTCAGGTTCCTGAAGAACCTTGGGGCCAAATATTGGACCATAACCTTAACTTCCCCGATTCAGGATCTGATCTGGGTTCGGGAATTAGACCTTGGAATTGGCCCATTGGACAATTCTCTACACTCGTATACTCTCAAGTTTTATAGACTAAACATACATTTCACACTTTTAATCTTTGCAACAATAATATTTAGTAAACGCAGAGTCTAAGTTTAGTAGCACAAGTATTACACTGTTACTCTCAACTAGTACTATTGATCTCTCTAAATATGAAATATGTAAAAGAATGTGATGACGATCAATTTGATACTTTGTCTTTTAATTTTTGATAATTAAATTATAAGCCTTTTAAAATTTTTTATAGTTCAGTTCTAAACCTTCACAAAATCATTATATTTTCTTTAAATCCTTATAATTAAACTTGGTAATGTCTAACATTTGATATTTAAGTATCTCATTTTCTAAAATTAGAAAATTTAATTGAAACTTTTAAAAGATTTAGAATGTAATTTTTAAAAAATTGAGAAGTTGAGGACAAAAGAAATAATGATGTGTTGGGAATCAAAAATAAAAATCCAATTAATCATAATTATTTGTCATAAAATTTTATAAAATAATTAATTTTTGTCAAGTTACTGCAAATTTGCCTCAAAATTTTATTTAATTTCATTAAATAACTTATTATTTACTCGATTCATTCATACTTAAATCGAGTAACTTTTTGACTTGGTGAGACAAAAAATGCCAATTACTAAAATCTCGATCCAGTCAATCCTATCGATCCACAAACCACAAATGTCAAAAGCTGAAATCATGGCTTTAGGCAGGGATGGGCCACCAACTCCCATTCCATGAAATGAGATGGCTTGTGATCATTAAATATTCTTTATCGTCTTGGTTCTGCAACTTTGTCTTCGCCTGACAGATAATTAGATCAGTCATCATCAGACGGATTAGTTTTTTTAGCTAACTGGGAATCTATCTTATTTCAAAATTCACACGTTTCATTTTACATCACCAAGGCTCGAGTTTCGATGGAAGATCGAGACAGATTAGTTTTGTAATTAAGAAATTGAAGAAAGAATAAACTATTTGGCCCACGGTGTTCTTCCAGGGAGGTGCCACAACACTTGCTTGAACTTATACCCGACCCATAAGAAGAACCTTCTTCACCTCTCCCACGTCCGGCCTACCGAAATTGACAAACCAGCAGCCAGGGCAACGACTAATGGAACTTCTAAGTGTTTTCTTCCCTTCCCTTTCTTAAACAAGGGGACAAACTAGGGAAGCTGCAAAAATTGACTACTTTTTGCATTTGCTTCCGTGTCTCCACAACTATATTATGGCTATATGGTTTCGCGATAGCTGATTCTTTTTTCCATGTCCTAATCGTTCGATTCACATAGATCTCTATCTGTTCAGTGATTAGACTCATGGCTGATTAAAGTCTGACATCTTTATCTGTATGGATGTTAGATTATAAACCTTAAAAGTGTAAAACGTTGCTGGTTCAGAGAGGGATGTGCCGACTGATAGAGATTAATTATGTTGTTGAAGCTTTTTATGTTTCTGTTGTCTCTCATAGTCAGCTTGGTGGATGCTCAAGACCTCAGTTTCACCTACAATGGCTTCAACTCGGCCAACCTAACCCTTGATGGTATAGCTACTTTCAGTTCCAATGGCCTTCTGGTGCTCACAAATGGAACCAAACAACGGGTCGGTCATGCCTTTTATCCAAACCCGGTAACTTTCAAGAGCTCTCCAAATGATTCTGCTTTCTCTTTCTCAACCACTTTCGTCTTTGCTATTATACCTGAATATCCAACCCTTAGCGGCCATGGAATTGCTTTTGTGATCTCACCCACTAGAGGACTTCCAGGTTCTCTCCCAAGCCAGTATATTGGTTTGTTCAATGAGACAAACAATGGAAACTACAGCAACCATGTTTTTGCTGTTGAGCTTGACACAATTTATAGCAGTGAGTTCAACGATA
>JANKYE010000006.1:4141990-4159140 GCA_032467995.1 Erythroxylum dillonii | reverse complement strand
CCAACATCTCAAGTAAACTTCCCAAAATGCCCTCAATTCATCTTATTCTTTTAATTCTAACAATTTTTCAAAAAAAAGTCTAATTTAACTAAATCCCTTCATTTACTAACATTAACCTAAGCAAATAAAACCCTCGATTAAAATCTAACTAAAAGAAAAATAACAAACTACACCTCAAAATAAAAACATAAACATAAATAAGCTTATTATTAAGAAAAAGGAACCGGGGCCTAACAATATCTCTCAGTGTTTTGAATAGTGGTAAATTATCATATTGGCATGCTTATGATTCTTCCACTGCAACTATGGTTAATTATTATGATTATGTATTTTGATACTGTTTTGTCTCAAGGGGGAAGACGTCAGATTGTTTATGATGAATGTTCCATTCAAGGGGAGATTTTAAGGTATATGAGTGACTATTCATCGTGCTTTTTTGCATCCTTTTGTCTCAAGGGGGAGAAATTTGGATGATTGGATAATTGTGTTGTTGATGTTTGGTTAAGGGTGAAGTATTTGCCATATAGAGTGTGCATTTGATTTATATGTCCAATTATATTATTTAGGGGGAGCTTCGAATTTGTGATAAAAATGTCACAAAGGGGGAGATTGTTAGAATATATGTTTTGGTATTATTTATTAATTGGATATATAAGATATTAATTGAGTGATTTGACTTACATTCAAAAAACTATTTTAGATAATATTCTAGATGTTATAGAATCCTATTTTGAATAAATGTGTATCTTAAAAAGAGGTGTAGTGGGTTACGTTGATGTGGGAGCTGGGATTTGTATTGAGTATTGAAGTTTGAATGTTGGTAGGAGTCAACTATTTTTTCTTGCCTGAAAGCACAAGGCAGGAGCTCTACAATTTGACTACCTCTTTTCTATGCTTTAAACAAAAGTAGCACGCATCTTACTTCCACATGAATATAAAGATATTTGTGCATTGATGGGCGTAAATTGAAGATTGAAGAATATACAGCAAAAGAAGGATTTTATTTTGTGAGTGAGTTGTTGTGGGGTTATACGTGCGTGTGTTGTTTTTTTATGGCCAAAGAATTTTGGAGTCTTGAAAGATAAACGTGCAGTGGGTGTTAAAGTGAAAGTGATGTGCGTGCGTTTTCCTGGGCCAAGGAAATTATATACATGCTGATCACGCCAACTTGAGATGCTTGATGTGAATGCTGCGTTTTTCTCTTATGCTACAATCATAGGTGTTGAATAAATGTGTAGTGGGCTGAATGGTTTTGTGTTGCGGTTTTTTTATGTGTTGTCGTTGATTGGGTATTTTTGCAACTATGATTTTTGTAGAAGTTTTTGTGATTTGATTATGAGTTCTATGTGAATCAATGCATTCTTGTTGTGACGACTTCTAGATCTATTTCAGTAGAGCTTAATCTTTCGGGAAGTTGTCTTCTTTTTCTTAGGTGTATTATTATTTTATTCTTAGTTGATTGATCACTTGAGTTGTTTATTTCTTATTTTTATTATCAAATATTGTTGAGAAAATCCTCTGTTGGTGTTAGTATGAGGCAGTCATACTATTGGGTTGATTGAGAAAATCATCTGTTGAGGTTAGTACGAGGCAGTCGTACTATTGGGTGCGAAATTCTTTCACGGGAAGTGAGGTTGAGAGATAGTGTCAAGGGTTGAGTGGTGTCGGCTCAGTAAAGCCTTGAGTAAAACTATTGTACTTTAGTGAAAGTAATTAAGCTGGATGAGGGCCCTGTAGACGTAGGCAAGATGTGCTGAACTGTGTTACCAAATTTCTAGTGTTTTTATTATTTCAATTTTGTTTGTTTTTATTTTGTTGGTGCCAAATAAGTTTGCGGAAAGTTTACGAAATAATTAACCCCATTAAGTTTTTCAGAGTTGGTGCACTTTGGGGACTCAAAAAAAACAAACACAAAACCATATGGAAAGATCACATATCTGCTTCATGATAATATCTTCTTTGGTTGTTGTAACTATTAGAGCTAATGCCTTCTCCGACCTACGATTAAACTTCCATTGACAAATAATAATTAACGCAAGTAATAAGGAAGGTTTTCTTCAACCTAAATAAACAATAAGTGAGCTTCTATAATTAAAAATCACAAAAGAACCTGAAACAGCCAGCATCTTTTCAAATGTATGGTACATCAGAAAACTGACAGCATTGTTCTTTGTTGCTCAACAAGTTATTACAAGTTTTGTCATCTCTAACAACCCTTTAGTGGTAGGACAAAACTGCAATTTTGAAGTTCTATCCTGTAAATGATACGTATACCATTTTGTTTACATGAAACAATGTAGACAAACTCCAGAAGATGCGTCTCGTGCAAGAAGAAAGCAGCTTGTGCCAGAAGAGGAACAAAGTAAGATGAAATGATTATGTTTCTAGGATTACCTGCCCCTTTTTTGGCTTTCATGATGAATATTATTATTATTATTATTATTTCTGCCCTCGGAGTTTAAAAAGGCCAAAGTAAGTGATTGTATTCTTAGGATCACATGATTTACTTTGATTTCGTTGTTAATCTTGTCATGATAAAGATGCTGCTTGTGGCTTACTTAGCTTTGCTTTTTATGAACTTGGTGGCTTTCTGGCTACATGGTCTAATGATGCTCCAAGGCTAAGGAGACAATGTTCATGCAGTGATGAGTTGGGTTTGCTTTCTGCTCATTTTTGTAATCAAATTTCAAATCTAATGTTACAACAAAATGGAGAAAGAAACCCCCTTTGGAAGCAATGGATATATGCACTTATATTCTGAAAGTGAAAAGAGAAAAGCCAAAGGCACACCAGTGGTCGTTACCAACTTACCATCCTCTTTTTATACCTCCACATGTCCGTTAACCACTTCACTTGAGAAGCTTTGTAGCTATCCAAAACATGGACTGTGACTGGAAGCATTGCCTTGGTAACGTACGCAAATATCGGAGACAAGGAAGCCCCATTGAAACAATGTCAAGTTCAGCATTCATCTGTCTTCTTCTCTACCTGTTGGCTGCAATATGCAGTACAAGTACCCATCATCCTTATCTTACCCTCGTTTATGTGCGTTGATGTGATTACTGATTTTCGATTTTGCAGATGGGGAACAGCTCATAATAGTGAACAACTGCAACGAAAGTATATGGCCTGCATTACTAGGGAGTGCAGGTGATCCAACACCGAAAGATGGTGGGTTTCATCTTGCTAGTGGAGAGGAAGTTGTCATTGATCTGCCTCAGAAATGGTCAGGGAGGATATGGGGCAGGCAGGGTTGCTGCTTCGATGCGAACGGAAAAGGGTCGTGTGACACCGGAGATTGTTCCGGTTTTCTCCATTGTCAAGGAATTGGAGGTGTACCTCCAGCTACCGTGGTGGAGATGACCCTTGGATCATCGAGTTCACCTTTACATTTCTACGATGTGAGTCTAGTTGATGGCTTCAATTTGCCAGTTTCCATGGCTCCAGTTGGGGGTGGAATTGGATGTGGAGTAGCATCTTGTGAGTTTGATCTGAACATTTGTTGCCCATCAGCACTGGAAGTGAAGAAAGATGGGAAAATTGTGGGGTGTAAAAGTGCTTGCTTAGCTATGCAATCTGCTAAATACTGCTGTACTGGAGAGTACGCGAATCCAAATACCTGCAAACCTACTGTTTTCGCCAATCTTTTCAAGGCCATATGTCCAAAGGCGTATAGTTATGCTTTTGACGACTCTTCAAGCCTTAACAAGTGCAGGGCTTCACGGTACGTTATAACTTTCTGCCCACCTCCTAAATGAAGCACTCAAGCTCAAGCTCCCAAGGAAACTGGTCAGTACCCCCTTTTCTAATCTGTTAGAAGAATTATGAAAGGTACAAGAAGAAGGAGAAGGAGAAGAAGAAGAAGAAGAAGAAGAAAGACAATGGTAGAACTTAACTGTGTATTAGAAAAAGCTTGTGTCTTACATTACAGGTTCTTGTCGCAGTAGGATAAAAAATGTCTAAATTGGTTTCAGAGAGCCCTTTTTTCGCTTTCACGTATCAAAATCATGTTGGCCTCGTCTTTCCAATTTTTGTTTATGTTGTGTATGGCATTTTCAACGCTGCCAAGTATTGTGTCCAAATAGTTTTACAGCTTCTGTGGCCTCATCCTTAAAGTCCTCATCTAATTATTACTCTATAAAAATGTCCTAAATTCCTAGTCAACTTCGACCTTGACAATCCCAATCCCCATCTTACGTACTTATCATGTTGTTCTTATTCCACTAAAGGTCTTTCATTCTTACTAACACTTGATATCACAAAATAGTGAGACACTGGCACCATAAATGTAAAATGTTCGGTGGAAAAAAGTGTTAATAACCGAGTGATCTAAGTAGTAAAACTAGTATTTGAAAGATTTTTTAATTTAAATTGTTCAATATTTGAGTTATCACGCTTTAATTTTGAAAATAATAATTGATAAAAAAGACTTTTTAATTTTTAACATTTTAAATTTATTAAATAATTTATTCATTTAAATATATTTTAAATCAAGTTATAATTATTCACGTCAATTCTCTAATAATTTGGATACTCTAAAAAGTAATTGGACCTAAGGGGTGTGGTTGAGTGGAAGGGGCTCATCCATTCTTAACCAAAAGTCTGAGTCCACCGGTGAATATCCTAGTTTAGACAAAAAAAGTAATTGGTGATATTTATTATAAAAAATATTTATTTATGAAAATCAAGATTAAGTGATATATTAAATATTTTATAATTAAACTCTATTTGTTTTTCAATTCAATTTTTCGTTATCATGAATCGAGAAAAAATTCTTTAATCGAATTTTATGTACAAAAATATTATAAAAATTAATGTTTTAAAAATTAAACTAAAAGTTAAATTGATAAGTCAAGAAGTTTAAAATTTAAAAGGTTCAACGAGTATTACATCGTCATAAAACTAATTAAAGATTGAATATTTCGCAGTTTCCTTTTTCAATTAAATTTCATTCTTTTATAAGCAGTGTTTTAAAATTTTATGTACAAAAATACTATAAAATTAATGTTTTAAAAATTAGTCTAAAAGTTAAACTGATAAATCAAGAAATTTAAGGTTTAAAAGGTTCAATGAGTATCAAATCATCATAAAATTAGTTAAAGATTGAATATTTAAAGTCTTCTTTTTCAATTAAATTTCAAAATTTTTTATAAGCAGCATCAATTTACTTTAATTATAATTAATTTTTATTTATGAATTAATTAATTTATAAATTTGATTAACAAATTAAAAAATTAGCCAATTCTTTATTATATAAATTATTAAAATAAATCAAACTTGATTTAATAAATTTTTTATTATATAAATTATTAAAATAAATCAAACTTGATTTAGAAACAAATTTCCAAATAAAGAAATTAAGAAGATGCCGTAAATTCCACGCGTTTAGACTCGCTTTTGTGGATCTTCCACGCAATCTCCTAACGGAGTAACGAGTGCCTCTCTTAATAGCCATGTTTGACTTCTGTTTTTAACCTTCCCATATCCGATTTCCACTTGCTTAATTCAAAAGACTCCGTCTTTCTCACTCATCACTCTCCAAGATTGGAACTTTTTCTTGGATTTTGAAGCTTCTTCCCCACTGATCTTTAAAATCACCTCCATGGCTTCGTTCAGATCCTCTTTTTGGTGCTACAGATGCAACCATATTATCCGGATTCGGGTAAGACCTGGTCAAATTTCAATCCTCTGTCCAGACTGCAGCGGCGGATTCGTCAGAGAGATCGGAACAACCCCCTCACGCTCCCCAATCCACGAAAGCTTCCCGAGTGACGGGATTTACATAGGCGATAATCCGAATCCGGGTCGGGTCACAACCCCTAGATTTCGCCGAACTCGACGAGGAGGAGCCGCAGACGATCGCTCCCCCTTCAATCCAGTCATCGTCCTCCGTGGCCCTCCCGACGGCGGCGGAGATGCAAATGATCTAACTTCCAGTAACTTCGAGCTGTATTACGACGATGGAGCCAGGTCGGGTCTTCAACCGTTGCCGCCGAGTGTCTCGGATTTGTTGATGAATTCGGGGTTTGAACGGCTTCTGGATCAGTTGAATCAGCTGGAAATCGCCGGAATTGATCGATTCGAAAATCCACCTGCTTCCAAAGCAGCGATAGAGTCTATGCCTGTCATCAAAATTATATCTGCTCATGTGTCAATGGAGTCTCATTGCGCTGTTTGCACAGAAAAATTCGAGCTTGACACAGAGGCTCGTGAAATGCCTTGTAAACACATTTACCATTCGGATTGTATACTTCCATGGTTGTTAATTCGCAATTCGTGTCCGGTTTGTAGATACGAATTGCCTTCAGATGTGCGTGGGAGTGAAAGAAATTCACCAGAGTCTGATGAGGAGGCGGTGGGGTTGACTATTTGGAGGCTTCCCAGAGGGGGTTTTGCGGTGGGGAGGTTTACTGGTGGGCGGCGGGCCGTAGAGCGTGAGCTCCCGGTGGTTTACACAGAGATGGATGGTGGGTTCAATAGTAATGGTTTGCCTAGAAGGATACAATGGGCTCCAAGTGGCCGGAGTTCAAGAGAGAGTGGAGGGTTTCGTGGGGTTTTTAACAGTTTCTTTTCATTCTTTGGGAGAATAGGTAGAAGAAGATTGAATTCAGGAGTTGGGAGGTCGTCAAGGAGGCCTGTTGAGACGCGTGTAATGGAGGATAATAGATGGTGAATTGTGTATTGATAATGTCATGATAATTTCCTTAGTTTGATTATCTAATTGCTGATACAACAAAACCACTCGTTAGGCTCTTCCTTTTGTGTACAGTGTGTGATTGGTTTCACCGTATATTACCACACTCAGGAATTGAAGCATATATTTGGTCAACTTTAAGTTCTGTCGACCATGAAAAGTTTTGATTTCAGGAGATTGCTAGCAATGTGATTAATTCATCTTTTAGGCCCTGAAAACATGTGACTATTGTCATTCAGTTCCAATATGTAATCTAACATTATTTCGCATTTCATCTGTTTCACACTCCTTTCATTCATCTAGAGCTTTTTGTTGTTGACTTAGGAACAGAAACTTACAAATGGGAAAGGATTACCTGATGATTACTTGGGCATTGTGCATATCAAACAGGTTTATTGGTTCACATAAAGAGGGATTTTCCTAATCTCCAATTTTCAAAAGATGAAGGCATACTTAGGATTGTTGTGATCTATGCTAGGAATGTGATTGTAATAGATGCTAATTTTGTCATGCTTATGGTTCATCTGCTAGATTTAGACCACTTGGAGTATGCCAATTTTTAATATTCTTAGGGATGATCTTGATGCCTAAAAATCACTTTAATGAGCTTTAATTCTTAACTAGTTTGGTTCAGCTCTCTATATCATTGCTTCCCCGAGTATGCACAGTCACAGCGCTCAGTTTATTTGTCTTTGTTTCCTTTTATTTGGTATGAACAAATTTGCTGCATTCTTTTGTGAAAGCATGCTTTAAGTTGCAGAGAAAGTTGATAATCATTCTGATATGAGCTTATCCTGTGCAGTTTTATTTAGTTTTTAAGCAGGAAAATGGAGGAAGATCGGGAGGATCTTCGATGTTGTTTATTAATTTTGCTAGAGGTTTAACTTCTTTATGTCTTGAAGTGAAATGATGGTATGGAACAAAGAAACAGAGTGGGAATGCAGTCATCACCTGCATTATTCTATTGGTTTCTTCTTGTTTTGATGCATGCTAAGCATATTATTTTGTATTTTATACTGCACTGGATGCAGGGATGAAGTTGGCTAGAATCGTATTCGTTGATGTTGCTTAATATGACTTCAACAATGAAATGTTCCATGAAGCATTCTGTTCTGTCTTGTATGGAATATTGGTAACTAAGCTTCTTACTAATCTAAAATGACGCTGGAGAAAGCAAACCAATTTTTACATTATAGTTTTCAACTTGGGTTGTGATTTAGAATATGGCTCGACCCTTTGGTTTGTTGGCGTGGAGCTGCCATTGGTTTGTTCACGGAGGATGCAGGTTGTACTTAAATTGAGGCAACTGGGATTCAAGAAGACATGAATGAGCATAGACAGCATTCATCTCTTTAAGCTAAAAATTTCTTGTAATACTGGATTCTTTAAGAAAGTAGAGGAGAGGATGAGTTTTACAAGAGGACAAAAGGCAAAAGGAGATTTCACCTGAAAACCACGTGAAAGATAACCCCTTATTACTTCTCCTCTCTCCATCTCTCTACTCTGCCTCATCGCTAAAAATCATCCAAAAGCCTAAAACTCAACCAAATTCTTTGATATCTTTTTGACTTTCTTTGATGTAGGGAAATTTTGGTGAAGGGAAGTCATTCTTTCTCATTTTACTCAAGTTATTAGAGTGGTTCGATTAGATATACCTAAGTAGAGAAAGATATACTTTCTTTAGGATTTCTTAGTATATTTGACTGAATAGAATACGCATGTTCATATCTCGATAGTTAATCAATGAGTTGAATAAATAAACGTTTAGGAGAAAGTGAAGGAAATTATGTTGGTACATTTTATTTTAGGTGAAAGCATTTTGTAAATAAAATTTATGACTGAAGCATTTTCTTTTGATTGTTTCTGAAAAATGGAAATGAATGAATTGTATATTGTGTGGTTTGGATTTGCATGGTGATTTTGGATAATTAGATCATATATTTTCAACTTTATGAATTTGTATGATGAAAAAAATATTAAATGAAGTATGGCTTTGCTATTTGTTGTGTATGACTCATATACACGGGTATTTTAGGAAGCACCTTGATGATTTTTTACAAGTCATAACACGACATGGGATACGTTCTTTTCTAAAAAGCAGAAGTCCATGCCTGTTGGTGTGACACAGAATTTTGTACCGAGTATAGTATGAGACATGACCATTCACAAGCCATGTCCAAAAGAAGACACATGTATACGTACCAGAGCCTATGAATTGTCTTGAAATTAGAAAGTGAGATCTACGGCCTAGGACATGACTATGTCAGCACTATCAGCCTTATTTGAAAACACGGAATTCAATCTCCATTAGCATTATAGGACTTGTTAGATATATAGTTAACTAGGAATCTATTGCAACTACTCAGCTCCATGGTTTCTTGGTACAATATTGTATGGAACAAGTTCTTGACACCTAAAATCTCATTTCTCCTATGGTTGATAATTAACTGCAGATTAAGCACTATGAATATATTGCATTTCTTGGTTGTAGATGATTATTGCCCCTTATGCAGGTTCTGTGAGGAAACTAAGGAACATTTGTTTTTTAAGTGTCAATATGCTTCTGGTGTATGAAAAGAGATCTAAAGATTATGTCAATGGAGCTGTAATAGGAACTCACTCTCAGATGTCATTCAATGGCTAAAATATCATTCTTGTATTCATAAAGACACTTTGGAGATTTATTTCCTTACTATAAGAACAAGCACTCGTGGGATATGGAAGGAAAGGAAAAATAGGAGATTCAAAAGCAAATTTGTCAAAGAGAAAGAGACATCAACTAGGATTCCACAAATAATCAAGAAAACCATCTTCTTAAGATCTAAGTCAAGGATTTCTTAGTAGTTTAAGTAATAGTCTATCGATTGTAACCTTGTTATTTTAGAGGGGTGATTACATTAGTTCTCCTTGATTGGTTTGCTAATGGACTTTTTGTAATCTTATCTATTGCTTCTCAATACATTCTTTTAATTTCTAAAAAAAAATGTTACTATTCATACCCTTTTTAAAATATGTTTTTAATATGTTTTCTAAACGAATAGATATTCTCATCTCTGAAACCCTCGGCAGCGTCCAAGAGCTCAATTTATAAACTGATTACTCAGCAGCTCCAACCTTCTCCAATTATTACTATCGTTTTCTCTCTATGTTTTGAGTAGCTAAAAACTTTTCACGTCTCTTGTTTCAATGGTTATCCCCTAGACCCTCTTTTAAGATTGAACTTTCATTCTTTATTAATGCCTTTTCTTCTTTCCTTTTTCCAAAAAAAAAACAAAAGACTTAAGAGTTACAATTCTTTTAACAATCTATATTAATGGAAGAGGATATATGCATGTTCTAATAACTGAACATTAGATAGAAAAATATTTTTCACGTGATTCTTTTAACTAATGATTTATAAAAGAATTTTATGTTATTTTCACATATGATTTTTTAAGAAAAATAAAGTTATAAGATTGATGTTAATAATACAAAATTATGTAGTTCATAAACATTTCACTTTTTTAGTGATTTGTAAATGTTATATAAAGTCTTTTTTAGTGTTATGTAAATGTTATAAAAAGATATTGTCACCTTTTTATGCATGCGTGTATCAAGGATTGTATTATTCAACCCCATATTGATGCCTTTGAATCTCAAGTCGTCACACCTTTCAAGTTTGGAGCCTGACACTGACACATGCTAAGTTGGTCTGGAATCGTAAGTTGATCTCACAAACTTGCATGCATACACACCCTTTCGGTTTAGGATAGGATTAACTTTCTAGCGAACAAACTTTGAATCGCTCGTGTCTCCAAGTCCAAATGAAGTCGTTAAAACTTTTTACTTGAATAAAAGAACTTGTAAGCACTCATGTCTATGGTCAAATTTTAACTGTTTGATTTCAAGACAAAATGTAAAGCCAAATCAACTTTAGATCAAGAACATCAAACATCAACAACTGAATATTTTTAAATATTTAAAAAGACATATAATTCATAATATAAGTGCATGAATTAAAGAAACGCATCAGATAAAAAATCTTATACTATATTTAGAATCCTAAATATTTTAAAGATAATACTGTAATCTTATCTGACAATAACATTATAAAAGAGAAACTAATGATAAACATATTAAATAAAAAATTATCTTTAGAATCTTATCGCAATAATAAACAATGTTTTAAAAATTAAAATAAAAATTAGTTTGATAAAACAAGAAGTTTAAAGTTTAAAAATTCAACTAGTTATAAAAACCATTAAAGAGTGAATATAATTAAAGTAGTTGAAATATTATTAAGAAATTTGTTCATAAAAGTTAAAGTTTAATCGAAAAAAGATACTATTAAATTATAATTTATTTATTTATTCTAATTATAAAAATTGATTAGATAAAAAGAAATTGATTGGTTAAATAATAAAGTAATCAATGTTTAATAACAAGAATCATTAAAGTAAATTAAATTGAAACGTTAGAAATCGAACCAAAAGATGATCGATTTTTGCAATCGAATTGATTAAACCAATTTTTGAGTTTTTTAACAATTGATTAAAGATTTTATATAGATAAAGTTATAATCTTATTTGACTATTAACATCATAAGAAGTGATGAAAAAATATATAATATCCTAATTTTATTTACTTACCAGAGATTTGACCTATTTTTACTATCTTGTTCTACTTTTGCAAAATTTTGATGATGTCAATACTACACAATATTTTACGATATCACCCTCCTTGCAAACCGGATTTGCCTTTGGAACAAGCAAAACGTTTACATAACTAGTTAGCAGGCGGGATAGTTATACACTTATACCAGGTTTGAATTACGATTGTCCAAATCAAATAAGTAGTTTGGTTATGTTCAAATCCTATATAATCTCATAATTCGACTTTATATACAACTCTTAACAATAATTCTGTAAGGTATATATCATGTAATTCCTACTCAAGTACTTCTAACTCTACCAAGAGAACTAGATTGGTGACTTTTGGTTCTAGCTATCAACAAGCTGCTTCCGTCAGAAAGAGGTAACCTGATCTCCTTAACAATTATATTCAGAATTCTGATTCTTCATTCTCAACATGCATATTCAAGGTAACAGATTACATGAATCGATTCTTCATACATCAGAAAACGTAAACATCTCTTATCTGTCAGAAAAACGAACGATGAAATATTTCTGCTGATTGACCTAGCGGTAGAGCAACTTCTGAAAGTGACAAGAAAATCGTAAAATACACAAGTGGTTCTGCAAATAGTATAACTCCTGAAAATACTCCTGAAAGTAAGGAGCCTGCTGAGATCATTAGCTTATTCTTTGTTGTCTGATGGAGTTTTAAAAGGATGGAAATTATAGGAAAGTTTTGAAGTGGGATTTTCCTGGATTTTCCATATTGTTTGGTTTCTATTAATAGTCGGGTTACCAATTCCAAATCTTCCCGTACTAATAGACATGTGATCAAATTGACATCTGTAACACTACACATGAATGTAGAATTTCGTGTCTCACGCGTCTCCATTTGACTTATGCATGCGAATCCTAGCTGCCATTCCCTCCATTATCCTTTTGCTCTGTTTGATTTTTGAAAGGAAATTTGACAGAACTAACTTAGGCATCTGTGACATCCAAGTTTCTGCATGCATCCTTCAATAGGTGAACCATCCCACCCATTTAAAGAAATAAGGGTAACTTCGCGTTTGTCTGTTGTGTTGTTTGATTTGTAGAAGAGATGAAAAGAGATGAGGATATGGGGCCACATCATCGTGGAGATGAGTTTCAAACAGATGATGAAGAAAACCAAGCGGAAAGGGTTTGTGAAGATGATTCTGAAACTGACTCAGAGGATAAGATAAGTCCTCGGTGCCAGTCTCGTATCAGTACTGATTCTGAGACTCAAATGTGGCCCCAGAGTTACAGGTAACTTAACCTTGTAAAAGTTTTCTTTTATCAGGTAAATCCAATTTCTGCGTTTAATTAACTAAACGCAGAGAGTTATTTAACAATGTATCTATACCAAATCATAAGCTGGGAAGGAAAAACTTAAAGACACTCCCAGTGGATGTTCCGAGAGTTTTAACTTGAATGAATAATTGTGCAGGGAGTCGATTGACATGGTCAGTGTGACCCCTCCTTCAATTAGTTTCTTAAAAGGGACTAATGCGACTGGAATAACTAGTTCTTTCACATACAAGAGAAGTCAACTTTCTGATTCCAATTCTCCTCTAAGTAGACCTTTCCTTCCCGAACACATTTCAGACAAGGAATTTCCTACCTCAACTCTACCAGCGGATGTGTCTATATCGCATCGATCACATTCAACTTGTAATGAAATTTCTCAAGGAGAAAATAAAAGTTCCCTTGTTCAAGCAACCATCAATGGTAAGAAGTAAAATTTGTTTAAACATACGTTTTATTTCTGTTTCTTGTTCTTCTGTAAACAGCTTAATTGTCAGAAGATATCAGTCAATTGAATTTTAATGAAATGCAGGTAGGGTAATGGTGCGTGCAGATGAAAAACTAACTTATCTGTTCATGTTTTTTTGTGAAGGAACAAATGTACTGTGTGGTATATCACTACTAACAACTCCATATGCGCTCAAAGAATCAGGGTGGTCAGGAATCATATTGCTCTCGATCATAGCTATCATCTGTTACTATACTGCGACTTTATTGAGGAAATGTTTGGAAAGCTCTCCTGGACTCCATACTTACCCCGATATAGGGCAGGCAGCTTTTGGTAGGCCAGGTCGCATCGCAACATCAGTAAGTCTGAAAAACTGATAATATATGAGCAAACATAACACTGTTCTTTGTTTAGTAGTTAAATTCGCTTGATTACAGTCAGAAGTCCAAGCTGTTTCAGTCAAAAGAACTAACAGTTGTTCCTTCTTTTTTATTCAATGCAGATACTTTTGTATCTTGAGTTGTATGTGAGTGCAGCAAATCTTTCCCGTATTTTCACCTCTTTTATGTATTCTGGTGTTGTGTTCGTGTTACTAAACTTTAGCTTCCTTTTGTAGGCAGCTTGTGTGGAGTTCATAATCATGATGGCTGATAACTTGTCAACTGTCTTCCCAAACACGAGCATGAACTTCGCCGGCATGCACCTTGATTCAAATCAAACATTTTCCTTAATATCAACTCTTGTTGTTCTTCCAACTGTCTGGCTCCGAGACCTTAGTTTACTATCATATCTTTCAGGTTCCTGGCCATAGTCCCTTTTCTTACATCTTGAGCTCCCATTTCTGTCCTTAATTTTGAAACAGTTATCTAGATTTGTTAACAGGTATAGCAGCTGATCTTTTATGGCTTTTTGATTCAGTTGGAGGACTAGGTGCATCAGCTTTGCTGGGTCTTTGCTTGTTGTGGGTTGGAGTGGTGGACAAAGTCGGATTCCATCCAACTGGAACAGTTCTAGACCTTGCAAATTTACCTGTTGCGGTTGGAATTTTCGGGTTTGGTTTCTCAGGTCACTCGGTTTTCCCAAATATATACACTTCCATGAAAGATCCATCTAAGTTTTCATCAGTTCTGCAAACCAGGTCAATTAAACTCCCTTTACTTCAAATATGTGCTCCTTCATGTTGTTTTCGTTACTTACATTTGTTTAGTTTAGCCATTACTTTTGACCTATCTTTGCTTCTCACAACTGCAACTATATTCTGACCCAATATGAGTGTTAAGGATTCGATCGCTTTGGTAACTAATGTTTTTTATTCTGCAGCTTCATATTTGTTTGGTTTCTAAACGCTGCAGTAGCAGTATGTGGCTATCTGATGTTTGGTGACTCAGTCAAATCTCAGTTCACTTTAAACATGCCTAGCGAACTTTTGGCTTCAAAAATTGCAGTCTGGACTACGGTACGATGAAGAACTCGTTAAAATTTCTTGTGTTATTTAGATAATTTCTCCGTTTTATAGATGAATAATTGGAAGATTGATTTGAAACATTACAATATATGACTTAATACTCGGTTTTGTCCAAGTTTTGCAGGTTGTGACCCCCATGGCAAAGTATGCATTGCTTATTACACCTGTTGCATCGAGTTTGGAGGAACTAGTCCCTTCAACTCAGCTGAATCCTTATTTTGTTTCGCTAGTTATCAGAACGATATTAGTAATTTCAACTTTAGTTGTTGGACTGACATTACCCTTCTTCGGTAAGAACTGTTCCAATCATTCTGCATTTCAGTTTTAGATGTTTCTCTGATAACATAGAGTCCAGTAAGGTGTACAACACCCCAAGATTTAACTCTAAAACACAAGGACCAGTTCTTTAGTGACAATCTCTTATGTTTTATTTGGTACAGGCTACCTGATGGCCTTAATCGGATCTTTACTTGCAATGATTGTTGTAAGTTCTATCTTAGTTGAAAATTCTCAATCCTTGATTCTCAAAAGCTGCAGATATTTTGATATAATGAATTGTCACGTACTTATTTCCTGTCAGGCTGTTATCTTGCCATGTGTATGCTATCTCATCATACTCCACGAACATGTGAACAAGTTGCAGGTAAATTATTAGATCCATGTTCACAAAATTCACTTAATGTATTATAAAAGAAATGGTGATTATGAATCTTTCTCTCTTTCTCCAGACCATGGCTTGCTTTTTTACCATTAGTGTGGCAGTGATCTGTGCTTGTTTTGGCACATACTCAGCAATCTCAAGGATAGCTGGAGAATTCACCTGATTGAGGAAACATGAGACCTGAAACAAGAGCCAGACTATCCTTGAAGCAGGTCACGTTTACAACTCAATGATTGCCAGGAATCAAATGCGAAATATACCAAAAAGAAAAGAAGAGAGAAAACAGCAACAAGAAGAGGTGATTTTTCACGTAGGAACCACCAGTTGTATACTTTTGTAAAGATTGCAATGACAGGAAGATATTGTAAGTTGTCTTGAGTCTTTTCCAGGGCGCTTTCTTATCATCACACTTCTATTGGTTATATCCACTTTGGTCTTTTGTGCTTGTCAAACATCTCATTAGGTATAAGTAAGTTGAGAAACATTATATTCTAATGCTTGTACCACGTACTAATAGGTTTTATGGAACTGTAAGGCCACAATGGCTAGCGAAATTGAGCACTTTTTGTAGAATTTATTACCTCATTTCAGTGTGTTTTCCTTCCATGTGTAGGAAATATTTAGAGTGCAGAGAGTTACGTAATTTCGTAGAACTAAAACAAACTTCATGTCAGGTACTGCATGGGATATTGTAACTCCTTGGGGATTGCCGACATTTAATCAAACTTCGTGATGAACTTGAACTTGGAACAAGTTAATTTTCCTTTCTTAAGCAGATTTAATTATGGTCTAATATGAGAAACTTATTCCAAGCTTTGACCACTGATCAATAACATCAGTACCCCTGCTTAGAAACTCCTTAAAGCTCATCATAACCCTCTCTTAACTAACGCAGGTTCTCTCGCTATTCGATATCCAAGTGGTCTCCATTTTCGGAAACAGGACAACAACTATTGCAGCTACCAGACTAAAAATTTCAAACCACTGTGCTTGACATGACCTTCTATTCTACAGTTTTGTTTCATAATTTTGTTGAATGAATGCGATTAGCTAATCTATGAGTTGCATTGTATGGTTTAAGGCTTCAAATTTGTGTACACAAATAAGAAGGAGATATGTGAATAATGCAATACTATTGAATAACATCTGCAAGTGTTTCCATTTGGCATATAAAATAGGAAAAAGAAAGGATAAAAGAAAATGAAAAGAACACAGAATAGTCGCGACCATGCTCAGAAAGGATGCAGAGATGTTCATTTCAAGCTCAACAGAAGCTACGTACTCTTGTAGCGAGAGCTAAGTTATAGGAAATATATGGAAGAAAGGAGACTGGTCTCATGCATGCATAAGGAATTACGTTGATCCCATGTCTAATTGTTAGTGAAGATTAACATATCCCATTAAGGAAAGTCTTTGAGCAGTAACAAGAGGAAGTCAAAGTCTAAGATTGTTGGTTTTTTTAAAAGAAAGATATGCTGAAACTTCGCTGATTTGTAAGTAATATTTTGAATAGAAGAACAAAGGAACTTTTGTAAGTATTTCCGATTTGCAGAAATTATCAGATACAACTTTATTCATCGTAAACATGTTGCTTATATAAACATGTTGCTTATATAAACATGGTTGTAACAAAAAAATATTAACTAAAGCCTAAAAAAGGGATATAAAATCTACAACTGTATTATTTATTTGATACTAACAATTAGATTAGTTGACCTATTCTTTTGCCGCAACATGATGCACATTTAACACTCCTCCTTGCTTCTGTTGCTGTAGTTGCCAAGTTTTCTTCTTAGAATTTCATATTTTGTCTTAGGAAGAGCCTGACAAATACAAATACTGTTTTTCGTGAACTTTTCTCTTTTTGCTTTTTATTTCCTCTTCTTTCTATTCGTTTACATCAGAAAACAAACCTATTTATAAGCTAACTTTGACTCTTG
>JANKYE010000006.1:4097150-4116800 GCA_032467995.1 Erythroxylum dillonii | reverse complement strand
AACCATGTTCAGAAAATTTCCCAACTCACTTTGATTAAATCAATCTCTTTCAATTTAATCTCAAAAATTATAAATTTTCTCATGAAGATGTAGATAATTGTCTTAGGAATCCAACGCTTCAAAAATCATGTCAATCGGATGTCAAACAGAGAAATTATAAGCAAAAGATTGCAAAAGGGTCGGATTATAAGCAAAATAACAAAAACAGAAGGAGTCAAAACGGCATATATATAACCGAAATTTCTTGCTCCCAAACTCCAAATTTGACAAATTTGGTATCGATGGAAAGATAAAAGGAAGCTCTACAACTTTCATGAAGGACCCAAAAATCAATTTTGCCTCTAAGGTAGTCAAAAACCACTTCAAAGTTTCTGTTCACTAATGATCATACCAAAACAGTAACAAAAACTTCTAAAACTCATAACTCCACCTTCCATGGTCCAAAAATTCCATACTTTACATCAATGGAAAGATCAAAACATAATCTAAAACTTTCATGAAGACCCTAAGAGCAATTTCTAACTTTATGAGGGTCAAAAACTCACTCAAAGGTTCTGTCCTCAAAAATCAAGTCTAAACAACATCAAAACTTCAATCGATTATAACTTCTAGCTCCGTTATCGAAAAATTGCACACTTTATGGCGATAAAAAGTTGGGAATATAAGCTACAACTTTCATGTAGACCTCTTATTCCAATTCAGACCACATCGGCACGGCGATTGGCCTCAAAGCACAGTACACGTAAACTTATCCTATGAACATTTTCCAAATACAAAGCAAAATACACTTAACTTCGAAAGATCATAACTTTCAATCCCGATATCAAAAAATGTCATTCTTTATGGAGATAGAAAGCTCTCCACAGAAGCTACAAGTTTTATGAAGATTATTTTCTCAAATTTTGCCTAAATCAAAAAGTCAACTATTTACTCCAAAAAGTCAAACTTTCATAATTCAACAGATTCTTACACTTTCACTCTTCATCTCTTAATTTTCAACTTCCATTTCAATCAACTCATTCACTTTACTCCCATAACCCATACAAACCTACTCATATCCCAAAGTTATCAAAATCAAACAATTCTTTTCTCATCAATTTCCTTTAAGTATAATTACATCTATAACACAAAACATATACTAAAACACTCATTCAAGTTCATTTAATATTTCTAAATTCCACTTAAAGATCGGGGTCCAACATTTCTCCCCCTCTTAAAAGAATTTCGTCCCCGAAATTCCTACATGAATAATCACCAAGTAACACATTTTCTCACATAATTTCTTTCTAAATGAACATAATCAAACACTTTCTTATCGAGTTCCTCATCATCCATATTTCTCAATTCACTCACAATTCTTCAATTCTTGTATCAAATACACTACCAATATCATATCAAAACATTATATCCACAAATCAATATTTCTTAACATATTTTCACAAGTCAATGGTCTCATTTCTTAATAACCTTAGTATGGATCAATCATCATTCAAACTCAACTTTTTGAACTTCTATGTATGTATCTCTTCTTTCAAATCTTCATTCAAATCAATCTTTTGAATTTCTATACATATATCTCCATCATTATATCATCTTTCAAATAACCATTCTTTCATCTAACAAAAGTATAGTCAAATCCAATCATCTCAATTCATCAAGAAATTCTAATCTCATTTTCCTTATTACAAACCTAAAATCAATCATAATTCTTAACCTTAATCAACCAATTACTTTAGTTCTTCACATAATTCATGAAAATACATTTCCATGTTTATCACATTCCCACGAATTCTATCTTACCAAACATATAGCCCAAGTAAGATCCTAATATTGGACTCTGATACTATAAATGTTAGGACCCAATCTGGGAACCAGACCCCTACCGGAAAGAAAGCAAAAATATTGAAACAAAACGAATCGAATTGGGCAATCGGATAACAAAATGCAAAAAAAAAATCGAAAGCGAAAATCGAAGGAACGGATTTCTAAACGAAACGAATCGGAAGCAAATCGAAAACGAAGCAAACAAACGGTACAATCGAACCGAAACAAATATCCGACATCCGAGAATTTAAACTTTTAGAAAAATGTTGCGTTGGAAACCCTAAGACTAACCCAAGCCGAAATCCGGTATAAATTTTTTTCTCATATTATTCATTCCTTTTTCTCTTTATTCAATCTTATACAAATCAAAACAATATAATCTTCCATTTGGAAATTCATCCATGCTAATCTCACTTTCCTTTGCCATAAAAACAATCATACAAAACTTATTCACAACCAAGCCATATCCAATTTAACAAAATTGGGCAGCATAACGGTTGTATTTTAAGAATCCCAAAAATCTGCAAATCAAATTAAACACACTTCTATATTCCAAAACAATCCACCCAATTCATCAAACCTCCTGTCCGGAATCCCAACATAAATAAACATAATTCTAACCTAGCATTTCAATAATTCTCAATCACAAATCAGTATCATCAGGCCTCCCGTCCGGAATCCATATTATAATCAACCCATTCATATTCATAATCTTCAGCATTTAAGTAAGAACCTCCATGCAAATTAGGAATAGGTAAGGTGACAGAGGATCCCCTTGCCTAGGTCTTTTTTTGCCTTTAAACATCTCCATAGGGCTCCCATTTATTAGAATTCCTTAAGATATAGTAGTAATGCATTCCCGAATCTACCTTAAGAACCTATGAGGAAATTCCATGACCTCCATAGTTTGTAGCAAAAAGCTCCAGTTCACACTATCAAAAACTTTCCGTAAGTCCACTTTGATAGTATAGTTATGAGGACTTTTCCTATGGTTATATCCTTTCAATAGCTCCTAGACTATAAGAATAATGTCCCCAATATCCCTATTGTTCATAAAAGCTCCTTAATTTTCACTGATGAGATAATGCAGAACCTCTTCAACCTGTTTGTCAATATCTTTACAATAATCTTATAGAGAAAGTTTCTGCAAGAAATAGGTCTGAATTTACTCCAATAAGACGGATTTGAGTTTTTAGGGATTAAATAGAGGAAAGTCTTGTTAACCTCCTTTAGCAGTACCCCTCTTTGAAAGAAATCATGCATTGCATCCGTTTCTCCCCCCCCCCCCCCATAGTACTTCAAGTTTTTTTATAGAAGAAACCATTCAAGCCATTAGCTTTAAAGCCATTCATGTCAAACACCACCCTCTCTAATTCTTGGGCTGTGACAGGCCTAATTAATAAGGAAACTATATGTTCAGGAATTCTTGCTATGACAAACTTTCTAAGATCATCTCCTATGTCTAGAGGGGAAGCTACAGAGCCTATAAGGTTCTTGTTTCCTTAGTTATTCCTTGTTGTCCAACCACAACCTCTCCAGCTTCAATTTTAATAGAGGTGATTTTGTTTACATTCTTCCTAGCTTGCACTGAGTTAAAAAAGAATTTAGTACATCTGCCCTCATCCTTTAGCCAGTTAACTCTGGATCTCTGCTTCAATAGTGAGCTTTGGTTATCCACTAGTTGCAAATATTCCTTTATAGCTTCCTTTTCAGCCGAGGCTAATGAAACATTGGTAGGATTATTTGCCAATGAAGTCTGAATAACTGACAATTTATCTCTATCCTTATCAATTTCCTTTAAGAGATTCTGTCAATTTCAGTTCTTGTTTAATACACTTAAGCTTTTGAAGGCAAATGTATTGTTTTGTCTCAAAGTAATTGTACTCCATCACCTTCAATATTGCCTCCTGAAAACTCTCCATAGTTGCCAAAAATGGTTAAATATGAAGGGATGAAGGATTCTGACAGAGTTGAATAAGTTGTCAATCGTTATTGGAGTATGGTCAGAAATACCCGCGTCTAGGAATTTTGCTGAACTTTTTAAAAAGGAATTTAGCCAATTCACATTTACCATAGCCCTATCCAACTTTTTCCTGATATGTCAAATTGAACTTGGTTTGTTAGACCAAGTGAATCTATGGCCTTCAAATTTCAGATCTATAAGTTCCACCTTGTGCATACAGTAATACATATCTAAAGAATAATTGTGTAAGTTACAATTACCTTCTGCTTCAAATATGAATAACGTGGTGTTAAAGTCACCACACACTAACTATGAAAAATTTTGTCGAGGTCTTTAATCTTTTTATAGAATTCCAGAGTTCAGTCCTTTGAAATCCAAGGTTAAAACCATAAACGAAAGTAGCTAAAACACTAACATTTTCCATCTTGAAGTAAATCTTATTATGAATAAATTGTTGATTTGTTTCGAGAACATTCACCTCCAAGGAATCACCATCATAAGCAATAGTAATCCTACCATAGGCATGGTTTTGGTGGTATGTTAAAAACTATCATTTCCTACCCAAACAACATTGCTTGTTCAGATTTGTTTCCCTAATTTTAGTTTCCAAAAGACAAAAAACATGAGGCTTCTCCTTCAGGACAAAATCCCTTACCATATTAAGCTTGGACAGGTTATTTATTCCACATATATTCCATATTATCACAATCATAGGAGATTGCTCTTATCTTTGGAGCCTTTCTTACTGCTCCTTTTACTTTTCCTAGAAGACACCTGTTCAAACTACTCCACCTGAGGCCCGCCATTCAGCAGTTTAGCCTTTTGTAAGCTTTGTTCATTCTGTTGGAGATTGGAGAGTCCTTCATCTTGATAAGTATCACTACTTTCCAACCCATTCACCTCCTTGTCCATTTGAGAATCATTTTGATCAACCAAAGATATCAGACCTGATCTTACCTTTTTGTCTTAAGCTAGTCTATTTTTTTTTTCATGAATGCTTTCCCCAATTTTAAGAGAATCTTTTTCCAACTGATTTGGTTCAGTATTTTCAACAACTTGTTCGTCCTTCTCACCATCTTTCTTTTCTTCCAAATCATGCTTTTCTATACCTATCACTTCCCAATAGTCTCCTCTAGTGAAGATTTTTCTAGTAAGTTTCCATTCTTTACCTTGAGCTTTTAGCGGCGGTTTCCATTGGTATGTTACCATAACTCTATCCTCTCTAAGAGAATGCTCATTTGTCAGCCTTAAGATAGGAATGCAATCCTTCATTTCTTCAGAAATATCCATACTCACACACAATCTAGCAAACCCGACCCTTTTCCTTAAAGCAAACATACATATAGGTTTCCCCAAATAACTAGCTAGCATACTCAAGCCTTTGGTAGTCTAATATTCTAGAGGAACATTGTGAATGTTCACCCATAAGGCAATATTTTTTCCTTCCAATTTTTTCTAGTTCCATTCCTAGTTACCAACTTTGAAGAAATATAGGGAGTTGAGAAATGTGCCAAGGGCCTTCTTCAATCACCTTTAGTGCTTCTGATTTTGAAGAGAAAGTGAAGATTATGTTATCCTCCTCAGTGAGCATTACCTCCATTAAACCTCTTCCTTTCCAATTCCTCTAAGCCCAAACTTGTATCACTAAAAAGTCAGGTCTTTTATCTATAAAAAAACAACTAGAGTAGACTCCCATGTCCTAGCTCCCTCCTGTGGAATATCCAGGCTAGAAGCCACCATTAGTTTCCCTTCAATCTCCACAGGAGGACTGAAAACCAAAAAAGAATCAGAATTATCACCCATAACATGTTTCCATGTCTTCCTAGCTCTTCTAATAGAATCTCCTTCTGTTGGATCTGTCTTCTTAGGGGGAAAATATGAGGTTGGGTGAGGGGTATTTTCAGAGATGGGTAGGGAGGAAAATAGGCTGAAGAAGATTGGAAAGGGGAGGAGGGGATCGCATGAAGGTTAGCAGTGTTTGGGATCGATGGTGTAAGGCGAGGTACAGATGAGGAAGATGGTGAAGTGCTCGAGGGTAAAAGGGGAAATTCAGATAAATTGGGGGGTATGGTGTCAGTCATTGTAAGGAAGTATGCTAGTTTTGGTAAGGAAGCAGCTTTGCAGAAATTGGTGCAGGTTATGTTAGTCTTGTAACAGTAAGGAAAAATGGGCGGGAAAAGGTTTTGTGGTAGAAAAGATAGTAATGCCCCTGGACCAAAATAAAGATGCAGGTGGAGAAGGATGGAGGATGGAGGGAAATGGTGGAAAGAATAATGGATGAGAGTTTTCTATAAGCTACTTAATCTTACCAATGAAAAGATTGTTATTATTAAAGATGATGATTTTGGAGAAAACCGCATAACAGTGGGGTATCTCTTAAAATAAAGAAAGTATTTCATTTCTTATGTTTAAAGATTCAAACCATAAAGACCATGAAGAAAGTGGTGCTACACCATACTCGCTAAAAGATGAATCTTCTTCTAACTTACATAAAGATTATAAAAGAATGAGAAGTCTAAGAGATCTTTATAAGTCCACGGAGATGATAGAAAATACATCATTATTTTGTCTATTTTGAGTTACTACGAAGCAATACAAGAAGAGAAATAAAGACTTGCAATAGATGACAAAATCCAAGCAATTCAAAAGAATGAGACATGGGGGCTTTATAATCTTCCAAAGAGGCAAAAGGTGATTTGTGTGAAGTGGATATAAAAAGTCAAAAAAAATGCTCAAGGAAACGTAGAGAGGTAAAAGGAAAGGCTTGTCACTAAAGGTTACAACCAATAACATAGGGTCAATATGATTAAGTATTTTCTCTCACGGCTCGATTAGAGACAATTTGTTTAACCATCTTCATAGTTGCACAAAAGAAGTGGAAGATCTATCAAATGGATGTCAATTCTGCCTTCTTGAATGGCTATCTTAAGGAGGAGGTGTATATCTAACAACCATTATGTGGTGAAAGGACACGAAGATAAAGTGCTAAAGTTTAAGAAGACATTATATGGCTTGAAAAAAGCTCCAAAAGCTTGGTACAACTGTAATGACAAATATTTTCAAAGTTATAAATTCATCAAATGTCCACAAGAAAATACTATTTATGTTAAAGAAGGGAAAAATGGAAGTGTTCTTCTTATATGCCTATATATTGATGATTTAATCTTCACAGGCAACAATCCAAAGATGTTTGGTGAATTTAAGAAGACAATGGCTAAAGAATTTGAATGTCTAATATTGGTATTAAAGTAAAGCAAAATGAATATGGAATTTTTATTTCCCAAGTGACTTATGTAAGAAAAGTTCTTAACAAATTCAAGATAAAGAATTGCAAACCCATGAATACCCAATTGATTGTGCAACAAAATTGCCAAAGTTTGACGAAGGTGAAAAGGTTGATCCAACTATTTATAAAAGTCTTGTTAGAAGCTTGAGGTACTTGACTTGCATAAGGTCTGATATTCTTTTTGGAATAGGAGTTATAAGTCGTTTCATGGAAGCTCCAACTATCACTCACATGGCAATGGCTAAAAGAATTAGTATTATGTCAAAGGTACTATTGATCATAGCTTGCACTATTCTTCCTTACCCAAATTCAAACTTAATAGTTATAGTGATCAGGATTGGGGAGGTGATATTAGTGATAGAAAGAGTACAAGTGGATTTATATTTTTCATGGGTGATACTGCCTTTATTTGGAATTCAAAGAAACAACCCATTGTAACATTTTTTTTACATGTGCAACTAAATATGTTGCAGTTGCTTCTTATGTTACTCATGCAATATGTCTGAGAAGATTGTTGAAGATGATATATATGACTCAAGATGAATTTGTTGCTTAATTGTTTATGAATTCCTCGCTTGATTATTTATGAATTTGTCATTTGATTATTTGTCTTCTTAATCTTTATCTAAAATAGTATTAATAAAATTTTATTTTAATGTTATTTATAATGTCTTAAATTTAAAATGACCTATTAATAAATTTAATTCATAATGTGAACACACCTTCTACTTGGGATGATACATTCCTTCATTACTAACAATCAATTTATTATTGGTTAATATCAAACAATTATTTCAAATTATATTAATAGTTAAATATAAGATTTTTGATAAATAAAGATCAATATTGAATATTGGATTTTATTTAAACCTAATTAATATTTAACTTTACAGTCAAGTTCTACACGATCAAGTTAACTTTTCTTTCTTTAACCATTCTTTATATGTGACATAATAAGTTCTTATATATATTGGCAATGAATTAACAGATAATTTGAATTTGTATTTAGGATTAGATAAATTAAACTTTTTAACTTATCTTTAATTATTTAATTTAATAATTTATATCTATAGAACAAAATTAATGTCTAACAACATATTATAACTGCTAAAATATTAATAATGTCAAAGTGCATTAACTAACCTTTTAGTGCACATTTTTTTTATATAATTCATTCATTTCATCTTGCAATATTTTAAGTAGATATAGAGTATATAAGTAAAGTATACTCTATTTGACTATAATCATATTAGTTCTCTAGTATTAGTAACTTATTATTTTAATGATATTTGAAATTTTATTTTCAATTTGTCTTTTACCTTGACAAAAAAATTTCAAATCAATAATAATCGAGTAAAATGAAATATTCTTTTTAATTACTTTAAGATAATAAATAGTCAGAAACTAAGTGCTCTTCTAGATAAAACTAAGCTATAGAAAATATGTGCAAGAAAAAGAGGTTGGTCTCAAATATGCATAAGGAATTAAGTTAATCCCATGTCTAATTGGTATTAAAGATTAACATATCACATTGAGGAAAGTCTTTGACCAATAAGAAGAAGAAGCGCAAATTCAACAAAAATAATGGATTGTGTCTTTTGATAATACTCTAAAAGTCGTTCTTTTATAAAAGGAGTATTTGAAGTATAAATGAATTATAGTTTCATCCTTTCTATTGCATAATACATACAAAGGTTTTGGGATGATAAATTTTATTCTATCCTCAGTTCCTAGTCTCTTCAAAATTGTCAATAATGGACTTTACGGATATTGTTTTCTTGTCAAACTAACTTATACTATAATACTTTATATTCAGGAGTTGCAAATTTGTCAAACAAGCTAAGGAGTGGTAGAATGTAGGATTTTGGATGTTGACCTAGCAATCAGATATGCAGACCTGAACTTCACTTGATCACGCACAGTCCCTGTGCATGAGAAGCTTTCAGCTACATTGGCCGTTTCTCGGAGGAGGAATTGCTCCCAACTGACCCACGAGAGCGCGCTTCCATGTGCAACTGCTGATTAAAACGTGAACAAGAACATCTGTTCACGTGAAGATGTAACATAAAAAAACTTTCTGCCTAGACTCGTTGCTCATTGCTCGAACACAGCACCGACTTGGGAAACTGAAATATATAATATATGCTTTGGTCCATCCCAGTTCGGTAGCAAATGAAATATTCTGTTCACTTACCAATTTCAACTCAGTTTATCTCATACATTTATTTAATTGCAGAGTATCTGTTCCCTTGGATAGACCCATGTGTACACCAAGTGGACTGATTATTCATCCTAGGTGTCGCTCACGCGCCGTTCCAGATTGGGGTAGCACTACGCCTTACATGGTCAGCAGAGGAGAGCAGTCATCACGTAATTAGTTCGTGTCATACACGAGGCATAAACATGTAAGCAATTGGAGTCCGAGAAAAAAAGATGTTAGAAGATAAGGCGGAGATGTGAGAGATTGGATGCAGATGACGGCGCTTTCCAAGAGGAAATGAAGTCTCTTCAGTTCTTAGTTTTCTTGGGTTCGGCCGTTCTCTGCCTGAAAATGGACGTAGATAACGGTGACCCATCTGGATTCAACAGGTTCTGCACTTGATTAATCAACTTCTCTACTTTCCTTTGTTTGAGTTATGGTTTTACATTGACTGCTCTATGGTTTTACGTTGACTGCTCTTTCTTTGTTTCTTCGTCGACTATGGTACTTAAAAAGCATCCATCTTTTTGCTGTAACTGGTAATCTGATGCCAACATGTTAGAGAGCTATTTATTCTATGTGAAAAAGGAACTGTGGAAAGTGAATTCGTTGCTTTCGTGTTGGAGCCAGCATAAACTGATGTGATCTGCAGTTGCTGGCTTCAAGTTCTGCCTTTTTGTTCCAACTTTCTTGTTAAATTGTTCGAGTTTTCATGTTTAAGTACGATGCCCTGAATCTAAGATCACACACCTGACTCTTAATGCCTATTCCTTCCACAAAATTGGCTGAAAACTTGAAATTAGTGATTTTCGTTTGTGGAATAAGCTGATTCTTTGCGTTTTCACTTGTTCTTCGTAATTGAAGGAAAGCATCAAAGTGATTTGAACAAGTAGGCCTTGTTTTTTCAATTACCTGAAGTAGCAAAGAATTACTTGATTGACCTGTCAGGGTTATTTTATATTTCTTGTCTCAGTCTACCTTGTTGAAAATGGCGGCTCTTAAGGTTTTCTGCTTTGTTTTCTTTTGTTTCTTTCAGCTCTCCTGCCAGTTATGCACTCAACTCCTACAATATTGAGTTAAACAAGAAAAGGAAGTTACAAGGTGATCAATTAGGCTTGCCTATACCAAAACATAAATGCTGGGGTCATCAGTTGCCTACAGAACCTCTAACAAGAGTCGAGGAAAACCAAGAAATAGAAGACTTCTTCAAACATGATCTGGAAAATGAAAATTCAGCTATTGAGTACGATTGTAGTCGTGAATCAGCAAAAGATAGCAACAGTTTTGTGGGGGATTCTGAATCTGTTTCGTCTTTATGTGGCGATTCTAAATTTGATTCAGACGTCTCAAAGATATGGTCTTCTGATGCGCTCTCCATTTCATCATTCAGCTTTGGCTGCAGCAGTTCTACAATTACTCAGTCTTACTCTGATGACACAGCCGGAACGAGTGTTGGCAAGGAGGATGTCTGTGGGGGAGGAAAGCTTGATCCTGTAGATCTCAACCATGGATTTCAAATCACTCATTATCATGAGGATTCCATCCTAAAATTTGGAAGCGATGCAGATTATACTTACCCAGAATGTGGAAAAAAGCTCATGGACTTGTATAGAGATGAAGAACTCGAGGATGCTCTTCATTCCAACACACTGAATCCAAATATTTATGTCCTTTCCTCTGGGAGATGGAGCCTTAATCAAGGTAATTTGGAGGGGGCAATTATACTTTTTGTTCCTTGGATGCAACATAGCTTGAATAATTTTTTTTATAACTTCAGTTTCTCTTATTAATATAGCATGTAATTTCTTTGATTTCAGATTCTCAACCAGCCACCAGGAAACCAACAATTGATCAAGAATTCGAGCAATACTTTTCTACGCTTATGCTGTAACTGGATAAAGCCCGGCACAACCCTCCAGATGTGTGTATGACCAATAATACTGAAGCTGAAATGTAAAAATGGCATGCTCATTGTTATCTTCTTGTAGGAATAATGAAATGAAGAGTTTGGCTTTCATCACCTTCAGACTTCTTCCGGTTATACCGTCACGGTGAGCTTCTTTGAGAAGAAAGAAAAGATGCAGGTCTTAATTGGCATTCTGACAATTCTGCTAAACCATGTTTGAAGCAGTTTCACATTCTGTATTGATGTGGAGTAGAATACAATGATCTAAGTCCAGCTAGCTAATGCCATTTTTATATTGTTGGATGCTTTTTCTTCTTTAGACATTTTGCCTATTCTTTTATCTGTCATAGCAAATAGAAAATAGAATGAAACCGATCATGTTACTGTTAAGTGGTATTAGGTGACAAAGAGTACGTAAAAGGAACTACAATTCAACAAAAAAGGTCAGTTTAAATGCACCAGCCGGGAATCGAACCCGGGTCTGTACCGTGGCAGGGTACTATTCTACCACTAGACCACTGGTGCCTTGTTGGTTCACTCGCAATAATCAAAATTAATAATATACTGACTTTCATTAAAAGCAAAACGATGATAATGGAAACTAGGTGGAATGAACAGGAAGAGCCAATTTAAGTTAGAAAGTGAAAGGTGGAAGAAATCTTATGACAATGGCCAACCAAAACGAACTTATTAGCAATTGAAGAAACAAAAAATCAACACAACCCCTTTTTGGGGTCTCTTCATATCCAAGACACTCCCCAAAAGAATCTCTTAAATTGACAATTAAATTAAAGAAACATCACAAAATTAAAAGTACACTTTCTTTGACAAAACGAATTAAAAATGTTCAAGAAATCAGTGCTGTGATGCCACTCCGGATCAATGGTCAGTCAAACTCAACATTGTGGAAGATCAGAAGGTGGTGGTGGTAACTTCTGGTTTTGTTGCGGACCATTCAATACCACCCATGCCATTCTCAGTCCCCAGCTGGTATGCACATCAAGGTGGCAATGCATAAGCCACACTCCTGTTTAATAACAACAAATCATATGTTAGTTATTTGGAAAAACATGGTTTTAGCAGAAATTTATGATTCCAGACCTGGATTATCTGCGAGGAAGCGTATAGCAATCCAACCACCGGCAGGAACACCTGCAGTGTTCCGCTCAACAGGGTCAACAAGATTAAAGCTCCTAGGATCTTTGTTGGGATCATAATTACCAAAACCTTGTCCAACAATAAAGAAGTTGAATCCATGCAAATGAAGGGGGTGGCTTTCTGCACCAAGAATGCTCGTGTCCTGCAGCACCAACTCCACACTTGTGTTGAACTTCAGAACCAAAGCTTTTGTCCCGTTAGTAACCATAGTATTGTTCGGCGGTGTACCCGTATAATTAAATGGCATTAATGGGTTCTGAGGAAAATCTGAGGTGAAGACACCATTTGACCGTCCAAAGAAGTATGATTGCAGAAGAGCAACAGTTGGCAGTGCAAACGAGTTATTGTTAACGGAAGCAGCAAATTTAGTTCCATTAGGTCCTTGACAAGTTGTGTTCTGATCACAAGGGTTGGTTCCAAGTCCAACTGTGAAGAAGAATCTCCTGTCAACAGTTTGTGGTACAGTGGCAGTGAAGTTACCGTTGTTTAAGCTACGAAATTTACTGGTGAAATTAGCCACGAAACTTGTAGAGTTGATCGGGGGCAATGTTGGTTTGAAGGTTGGAATCTTTTTGTGACGGACTGATGAAGGACGCTTGTATGTGAGTATTCCTGCGGTGGACGTATTGTCAAATGTTCCTCTGCCAGTGAAGTAAGGTCTAGTGGCCATCAAAAAGGTGGCATTTGGAAAATGAGGTTTGGTTTTGAGCAGAACGTTGGTGGTTTGGCCTGGTGTTATGAGGAGCGTGTCAGTGTCGAAAGGTTTGACATAGACAGCGTCAGCTTCGACAACGGTGAGAGTGTGATTAGCGATGCTGAAGAAGAGCTCTTCATTGAGCGCAGCATTAATAAGTCGGAGAAGGTATGTTTTTCCTGGCCTTACCTTTAGCTTGAAGGTGTCTGTAATCATCAGGAAGAGTCAAGAACATATATATTACGTGTGTAAAGGCTAACTGAACTATACCTGGAGAAGAACAGTTGTAGAAAGGTCCAGGAAGGCCATTAATGGTATATGCATCAGAAACATTTGGACCTCCTCCAGTACGAAGAGCTTGGGCAATGACAGCCTCAGGGTCAACATTAAACCACTCTCCTGAAACCCAAATTCAAGAGATTTAAGATTATACATATCCAAAAGTTTATGATCAATGTTTTACACATAAAAACTTGAGTCTTTACCCAAAAGTATGGGAACTTCCTTGTATGGTTTCTCAAAGGGGTAGGATTCATTAAGACTGGGAAGAATAATAATGGGTCCGTAGATAGATGATCGTAGCCATGAAATGTGAGCATGCCACAGGAGTGTTCCTCTCTGCCCAGTGATTGTGAAGTTGTAAGTATACGACTGCCCATTTTTTATTGGACATTGTGTGACATAGGCAGGTCCATCAGCCCAACAGGTTCTGAGCTGCCTCACTCCATGCCTACACAACCGTAACATAACATTGTTGGTTTCTTGCAATGTAGTAGATTATTATAAACTAGTGATCCATTTATTTTCTTACCAGTGAATGCTAACGTTGTAGGAGACATGATTAACTACCTTAACGACAACTCTGTCTCCTACTCTTGCTACCAACCGAGGCCCTGGGAGCTTGCCATTCACTGTCACAACACTCCTTGTGTTGCATAGTCTTGTGATGTTTTTGTACACGATCTATAATTCAAGAAAGATGAAAAAAGAAAACCCGATTAGATATAGAAAATATAGAAACAAAAGGTGAAACCAAGTCCAGGTTTCCTTTAGGAATGTACATTGAAAGTGTAATGCCTTGTGGTGCCCATTGTAGTTTCTGGCAATAGTGATAAGACGTTCAACTGAAGCAGCAAAGCTGAAGTGGTAACAAACAAGGAAAGGCGATGGTCACCCATCTCTCTCTCTCTTTCTCTTTGTCTTACTGGTTGTTTGGTTGATAAGAAAGTAAGGCAATGAATGTGTAAAGTGTGGGAAAGTGAGTGATTATATAGAGACGAGATTAGGTGACATCTACAAGATTATCATTTAGAACACAAGGAATGTTTTTGGCGTTGAAATTAGCTCTGCTTAAAGGTATGGTAGAGATTGTCACCTTTTAGTTTTGTCTCATTAGCTTTGCTTTTCTTTGGTAAGCTTAATTTTAAAGTGTTCATTAAGCAAGGTTTTTCTTTAAATACATTAACATAATTTTGATTGCTTGCATGACCGATCCTAATTGGGTCTCCACTTATAATATGAAATTAGCTAATGAATTGGAATTGGTTTATTTAGATTTTATTATGGATATTTGAAAGATTATTAAATACAAATTAAAAAATATATAGTTTTTCTATCATAAAAAAATGAATATTAGGTTATCTTATTTTATTTTCAAAACTATAAATTAGGATTCCATAAAAAAAGAATAGATTATATATAGTCTTGATATATGGAAATTCTTAGTATGATTCAATTATATGATTGATTTTTTATGGTTATTAATAGTCACTTTTTTATTAAAAAAATAATGTATTAAAATTTTATTTCCATTATTTATAATAAGAATAGTTAATGAGGATAAGTCTTATAGGAACTGGTAAAGTTACTCTTTTGTAACCAAAAAGTCATAGGTTTAAATTACGTAAATAATCTCTCTGTATTAAATGCAAAAGAAATGTTGTATTTGCATTTGCTATAATAAGAATAATTATTAATCACCATTAAAAATTGCTTATAGAACTATTTCTTACCTCCAAATGTTTTAAGCAATGATTAAAACATTTGAATTAGTTTTTAACTTTATGATTTGATTTACTTTAATAAATATTATTTTTAAAAATTAAATTTTTATTTAACAACATATTTTTAATAAAACTTCAAATTTTTAATAAATGAAAATAATTTCTTTCAATTATATTTAAAATTTAATCAATTTTATAACTTCCAAACTTTTAAATTTTAAGTTTTTTCTGAGATTGAGAAAGATTAAAAAATTCACTGAAATTATAAGGCCGAAGAGGAGATGGATACTTTTTCATCATGCGTTGATAATGTTTTTGAATATCTTGCTTGTCAAGATAACAACATTTTATAAACTTTACCATTATTCTCGCAAAGTTCCAGTGAACCTTGATGTGAATTTAGATATTTGACCTGACTACCATACAAGGCAGAGGAGTAAGAGTTTGAACAGAAATTGCTAGCATTTTCTCATTTACGAAAAGCTTGATACAAACTTCCTAATGAAATAAGCATATATAACAAATTAAGTAAACCTTGCTTTTATAGACGAAGCAGATGATACTTTTCTTGGTAGAATGTTGAGTTTCATGACCACAATCCTCTATCTATAAATCTAATAGCCTTAATAAGCCGATCATATTTATCCTGCTGAAAGATCCGGATATGAACATAGGGTTGTTGAACTAGAATATGTGGAAGTACAGAGCACTTAAAGAATCATTCTCCTAAGACAACCAGGAAAAATGTCAAATTCCTGTTCTAAGGTTTATTAAATTCCGATTAAGACATTTTTGTTATTGAACTTCCATTCACTCTTCCCAATTGCTTTGGTCCAAGTAGGCATTTTTGGATCATAGATTGCCTTTTTGGACGAATTATTTCAGATTTCAATAATGTCGGCACAAAGTACAAATCCCCAAAAGAAGCTTGGAAAGTGAATCGCTTTTCCTTTTACTTTGTTTATATTAAACGGCTTATTTTTACTTGGCATACGGTGCCAAATTTCCTTTCTTATGTTATTTTTGCTGATGCTGCTTCTGTTAGAATCCGCGCAAAGGAGGTTTAGGTTTGTGTGTACGGGAAAAGCCTGTTTGCTTTGAGTTTTAGTTTACCTCTTCTTCTTTTTTGGTGTTAATGCCGTGTGATGTTTTTAATGTCAAAAAAAAACTCAAATTTACTTCAACCATTTAACTTTATTATTATAATGGAAATGAATTAAATTTAATTTAAGTTAATCTATATATAAATAGTAAACCTAAAATATTAAGATATTAGGTAAGATATATTATATGTATTAGTTGTTATAAGCAATGTTTTAAAAACTCAACCAATTAATTGAAATTTTTTAATCTATTTAACTTTTCAATTCAATTATTTTAATAACCGTTGTACTTTGAGCCGACATTATTGAATATATGAAAATTAATTAATTAATTATAATTAATAATTTTTTATACATTAAAATTAATTAATTAATTTTATTTTAAAATTTTTTGATAGGTAAAATCAATCTTCTTTAATCATATTTCAAAATCTTAATTTTATTTAATCTTTAATTTATTTTATGACGGCCTGTTGATTAAAAATTAGAGCAATTCCCCATAGTTGGAAAATTAATCTTACTATACAAACCGACATGGTTGTACTATTACCAAATTTGGTTGAATTAATGTAGCTTATAAGTGGAGTTGGGGCAGTTGGAATTTGGAAACCTTAAACATGTACTTGAGTTTGACAATCTTATTACTCTATTTGCAAGGTAGCTCCTACTTTCACCTGGGGCCGTTTGTCTCCACCTGTTTTGTCTTTGAAACTACGGAATAGTTTGTGATTTTCATGTCAAGCAACGCTCTTGATAGGCTGTTCACGTCCACAACTAGTCTAGATCAAAACATTACTCGCTGGCGTCAAATTCGAGACGTTGCAACTAATTGAGAATTGACTCGCTCTTCTTCACACAGTCACACACCCCCATCTTTGATTGTGTTCAATATCCACTATTCCACAGAAGCATCCGTTCTGCATCTTTCTTTGGGCTTTTTTTTTTTAAAATTTTATTGTTTTGTTTTTGTTGGTGAAGTTGATTACTTACAGATAACTCATCGGAGGAGAGTGATGTCTCAGCTAAACAATCCCACATAAAGTTCATGTTCAGGATTTTCGGTTCGAGTGTTCAACGTTCAATGTTTTAGGTTAACAGGTGCGGAGCCAATAATTTGGTCACACACTCCTGTGAGAAGTTCCTGAAAGTTAGGAAGTACACTTCTATTGTTTGGGTCAAAAAAGGTGTAACTAAAAGTTAAAACCCCACTATGAGTGTTCATATAAACAATCTTGGTAGCACAGGATTCAGGAAGGTCGTGGTCTCTGGTCAAAACTGATCCTGTTCTGCAGGATCTTCTTACAACTTGGGTTAAATGTTAAAACTAATTCTAACTATCTGGACAATCCTATCCTACCACGGTTTCACTCCCATCCCATCAAGAACTTGTTTCTTTTGAGCAAAGAAAGAAAGTAAAACTTGAGTGATTAACGTATAAATAATTGTAGCTGGAACAACATTATCAATCTAGTGACTATCAGTTCCAGGAATTAAACCTGTCATTTTTGCTTACTGCTATATCTTTACCAGTAAACTACGCACTATCTAATCATTGGATTTCCAAACGATTCTTTCCCAGCTCTTGGTTTCTGATAAAGATTTAACCTTCTTCTTTATTTGAACAGTCCACGTTATGGGCCTCCTCCATTCTTAAGTAAAATAAAAGATTCCAATCTTTTTGCCAGCTAATGAAACTCATTGCCCTGACAATGCAATCATTGAATAGTTGAATACCCACAAAGCACATTCAAATTTTTTTTCCAACTTCAAACAAAGAGTAGTTCAATCCAATATTAAGATTAAAAAAAAAAATTGAATACTTGACAGAACAGAGTACACAAGAAGAAAACGAACACCAAAAAAAAGAAGGAAAACCAATGCACTGAGACTAAAGAATATGAACCTACAAATGAATCATTCTAACAACTATCGTAGAACCCCCTTACAAGCGCTTGTCTTAACAAGATGCCAAAGTGCTTGAGAAGCTACACACAAGCTTCCCGTCGTCGTGTCGGCATGGAGAAGAGCACGTCGAGATCAGGCGGTTGAAAATAACCGTTTTTGGGTGGGGCCCGCTTCTTCACAACCGCTGATTTCTTCTTAGGAGTTGGAGGGCAAGCCAATGCCGTCGTAATACGGCATTTCGGAGTAGTGCACTCCTCCCCCTCCGACATGTCGGTTCTCTGATCCACCTCCATAATAACAGTAGAGACTAGAGAGACAGAGAGAGTAAAACGGGTGAAAAGCTGAAAAATGAAACGTCTTATAAGTATTGAGTTTTTGAATGAAAATTTGAATTGGGAGAGAAAGCGTGGGAAACTTTTTGGTGAGACCATATTTGGTATTTAGATCTAGCGGTGGGTGCTGGTTGACAGCTGGAGGGAGATTACGTGGACAGCTAAACCGTGGGGGTTCAAGTCGGTGCTTGCGCGGGAAAATTGCCATTGCTTTGAATCTGGACCGTCAGTTTACTTTGAACCAGAATCAACGGTGACGGTTTCCTGTTCTCCCTTCGTGGCCTGGAATCTATATTTTTAACATAGATAAATATGTAGTCATGGGCTTCTGGTCATCAGCTTCCCGGGCCCAATGTAAATGTTCATGGGCCACACTATGAATTGACCTAATTTGATTATATTATAATCGATAAAATGAAATAAAAAGTTTAAAATTTAAAAATTTTAATCTACTTTAGACCGGCCTAAATTAGTATATAATAAAGATCGGTCAAAATTAAAGAATTTAAAATATAAACAAAGAAAGAGATTGACTTACAAAAGAAGTAGAAGTTTAATTAAAAAAGGAAAATGTTAGATAAAAATTAATTAACTAAATCTATCGATTTTTAATCACAAGAATTATTAAAATAAATCTAACTAAAAATTTGATCAAATTAAAATTTTTACGATTAAACCAATTGAACCAATTTAACTTATAAATGAAGTAATTAAACTAATTCTAATTTTGTACTTTACCTTATGAAATGATATATTTATATTTTTTTTATTTTTCATTAAGGGGTATTTCAAATGAACATGTGATTTTTTAAAATTTTAAGCAATATATATATATATATCTCTCTTCAATTTGATTAATTCATAAAAATCTACAATAACTTCGTATGTTTTAAAAAGTCCCCACAATTTGTGAAATGAAGGCGCATCCATTCTAAGTATATTATGTAAATTCATTGGAAATATACACTTATTAAAAATTTTAATATTAAATTATTAAAGATGAGTCCAAAATCCAACGGCATAGAAAAGAAGTCTCTTGTGTAGAAATCTTGAGTTTTAGTATCTTAAATTTCTAAAAGATTTTAATTTTTAAATTATCACTTGAATTAAGTTCATTATTCAATTTATATTTTTGTTGTAACGCCCCAAATTAGGGGTTAGAAGATTAACGGAAATTATTTCATATGTGCTTAATTGTACAGAAGTATTTTGGCATGCATACATGGCATTTTCCGGGTAAAGTGGTTTAATGAAACTTCGGAGTGATTCGGACAGT
>JANKYE010000006.1:4067824-4077971 GCA_032467995.1 Erythroxylum dillonii | reverse complement strand
TTGTAATATAAATATATTAAAATATTATATTATAAAAACATTATTATTTGTTTATATATAATAATTTAAGATAATTATACTACACCAAATAACTATTAAATAATTAAATATTATTAAAAAAGATAAAATAAATTTATAAATATTAAATAATTAATTTTAAAGTATGATCAATTAAAGCAAAATAATACATTAAACAAATCCATATGCATGTATCAACTTAATAAAGGGTATGATTGGATTTTAGGTCAATTCATTTCAGCTGATAGACGAAAACGCTCATAAGCAACAACGTTTTCGTTTTCAGCTAATTAGTATCAAAAAGCTTGTTAAAACGCTACTCTTCAAATGTTGTTGTTAGCTGTTTGAAAAGTCAACAGCTAACAACCATCAATCAGCTGATTTTTCAGATGATTGGTGAGTATCTAAACACACCCATAGCCTAGCTCCTAGCTAATAAGAGCAAAGTACAAATGGCATGGACACATAACCATGTGGTCCTAATCATGGTTAGGCCAAAGGAGCATTGAGTGTTGTTTCGCAAATACGTAACTTGTAATTTCTAAATTACATACGAATGTCAATGTAAGTCTACGTTACGGCTATTCGCTTTCACGCGCTAATTCAAAGGTCCACTCCTTCTTTTTGTTTTAAATGATTACTATAATCATGTGGTTAACATTTAATTTTAAATGATTATTATATAATTTTATGATTCCTTATTTTATTCCCTCGTTCACATTTGATTGCTTTGACCGCAAAATCAAATGTACTATAAACTATATCCTCATTCACATTTGATTGCTTTGACCCCAAAATCAAATGTACTATAAAATATACTTTTTAATTTAAGTTAAATATGTTAAGACAACTCCTATAATTTGATGTTTTTAATTTAGTTTTTTTGACATAAATATAGCTAAAATTAATATTTTAAAAATTGGACTGAAAGTTAAACTAGTAAATCAAGAGGTTTAAGGTTTAAAAGGCTCAACTGATATTAGACTGTCATAAAATCTACTAAAGATTAAATAAAATTAAAAGATTTGAAATATGACTGAAAAAAATTGTCTTTATCAGTAGAATAACAATAATTATTAAAATACATCAAACTAGAAAGTTAAAAGCTGAATAGAAAAATAGAACAGTTTAAAGTTTTTGCAATCAAATAGGTTGAAATGGTTAAGATTTTTAATCATGGGCTAAACTTAATCTACGAATTAGCAAAAATATACTCATTCTATTACATGATTTGGTGAAATTATGAAATTGAATCAAAATAAAACTTAAGTTATATAACTTTTTTAACATTCAATGCTAAATTCATAGTTTTGAGGTTCTTCTTAAGTAAACAAATTTAAATAATTATGTATATTAATATATTATGTAACATAAACACAAACCTAATAAAAAATTGTGAATTGCCATTTTTAAATTATTTTTCCTTTAGTCTCTTTTTTATTACTTTATTTTGTTTGAACATTTCGCAAGTCATCATATTATGAGAGGCCTCAAACACTTAACCCCAAAAAACAAAATTCGTATGATAAGGACGTAAAGCATATAACCATATTAAGATATTACAAAATTCCAATTTAGGAAAGGTTTCAGCGTTGTCACGTATCATGCATTATTGATTTTTGAGTCCAAATCTTTTGTCTAGTTTTACTCTGTCTTATTCTATCTCATGAAATCTCAGTCATTTATTTTACAAACTCCACGCGAGTTTTATGCGGGACTCATATAAAAAAATGGCTAAGATTTATTAAACACAATAAAATATCATAATATTAGACAGAGAATCTAAACTCTTGATCTTTACCTTCTCAAAACTCCTAAAAAGAACAAAATGATTCATAGTCTGTTCACCACTTGAGCAATATACGTGTCTTGTAAGAAATTCTCAAACTCAACTGGGACATTCGATTAGGCAAATACATACTTATCATTTTATATTAAATGATGGAAAACAAGACAGACGTGAGCTTCTTGTCTTTGCCTTTCAATTATTCCAAGTGCTGTGCATATCACACAAACTTGCAGAAGAAACAGACATCTAACGTACGTACCCATTATTGCTTAATGGACTAGTGTTTGATTTTTCAATTTTACCGATTAATTAATAATAGAAATTAATTTGGCTAGAAATTTCCAAGAAGAACACTGATAACATCAATAATTGATTAAGCATAGAAGATTTTAGTTTAATCGGCTAGTCCGTTCAATCATCAAAATCTTCAGTTTCGACTTTTCAATTTGATTTATTTTAATAATTTTTTTTGTTAAAATTTGATCAACTTATTATTTAATTGGTCAATTTTGTTAATTAATAAGTGCTTATATTTTTAAATAAAAACAATCTTTTTTAATCATATTTTAAAGTCTTTAATTTTATTCAATTTTTAGTCAATTTTATAATGATCTAATATCGGTTAAATTTTTTAAATCTTAAACATTTTGTCTTACCGGTTTAACTTCCAACCTAGTTTTTAAAGCATCCGCAACAAATGATATATTACATTTTTCAATTAATGCAATAAGGTCACTTTGATTAACAAAAAAAAAAGATATGTTAATACCCTGTATTTTCTTCCTTGACTTTAAGAACCATAGGATGGTTAACGTGATATTGTAGTCATAATTTCGTGAGAAGAAAATGTCTTCAAATTTTTAACATTAAAAAGTAAAAAAAAAAAGAATAAACTATCCAAAAAGAAATTTAGTAGATGTGATTCTAATCACTAACTCATTGGGAAACAACCACTATATTAGTTATGATAAAGTTACTGCCGGAGTCAAAAATTTAAGATAATATAATCCAAATATTTAATTTTTTGAAATATTAGGAGGCCCAGTGTATCACTGAATTTCAAATAACTCCGTCTTTATATATATATATAATATTTAAAATTTGGAGGGTCCAGTGCACCACTGAGCCCCAAGTAGCTCCATCCATAAATAACGTTATGTATTATTAGATTTTTGCAGACTCTGCGTTTTAACGACTAATTTTGATCACGAATTCAATCAAACTTAAATAAATAAATTTGAATTTAATCTTATTTGTGTTTTGAACATATTTAAAAAGTTAAAATATATTATTAAATTCTAATTTTATGCCTGTTTTAGTTTATTCTTATTTCAAATCATATATACTCATATACTTATCAAATTTCCAATTAAATATTGTTATGTTTAAATTTTGAGTTTACATTAAATTAAATAACTTTGAGTTGGTATGATCTTTTTTGTTTGAACCATCTTTTATGGTCAAACAAAGAATTAGCATCTTTGTCAAAAACACTAACTGGTCCTTAAACACCTTCTAATACAAGTAAATCCCATTTTTAACACGTCAAAGGAGAAAGTAACTAAACAAAGAGTTGATCGCAACTGTATTAGCTGTTCTCCAACACTTCAATCCTTTCGGTACAGCACCGCACCTTCGTAAGTGGTCCTGTTACAAATTTGGCACATGATAAGTGGGGAAATTTTTTTATTATTTTGTTGCTTCAAGTCTATGATGTTTCTCAACTAACATTTAAATTTCGTGTGCTAAAGCCTAAAACAGAATAATGAAAAATTGTCTGTCATGTTTGAAACTTTCCAAGTTGTAACGTTGAGATGGTAAGTGACAGGAGGCCTCTGCCTATATAAGAACGTCGTTGCCTCTCGTATTCTTCCCCCCCCCTCCTCCTCCGCTCCTTCTCTTGCATTGATTGCTCTCTCTAACTTCAGATAAAGCTCTCTCTTTTGTGCTTGTTCGAGTGAACAAGAAACTTGAAACGGGTATGTATATATATGTATACATATATATATATATTCTGCTCTGAGTCTTGCATTTTCTTTTTCCCATCCCGTTTCAGCTAATTCTGTGACCCTTTGAAGGTTTTTCTTCATCGGGTCATTGAGCTTGGATGGCAGTTTTGCAATGAATACATGTTAGAGTTGCCACTTTTACTGGGCAGAAAAAAAAGAGTTGTCATTTTCAGTTCGGGAATTCAAAGACGATAATAAATAGTTTCCTAATGCAACAGAGGCCTATTTCGGTGGAACTTTTAAGAGTTTTTGTGTTCTTTAGGGAAAAAAGATGGCTCTTTTAGTTTCTTTAAGACTTATCACTTCTCTTTTCTTGCTTACTGAGATTGCAGTTCTTTTCTTATTAAATTATGGTCCCTTTTCGGTATGTGTAGTCTGAGTTGGATTTATTTTGGAAGTGATGATACAGCACAGATGTTTATGCATCACTATGCCATGTGTTGAAGTTGTTGACAGCTAACTTTCTAAAAATAAGAAAAGCTTTCTTGATTTACAAATGTATATTCATGTGGAGCTTGAACTCTATAAAATCGCTGGCCCACACATTCTGCAGAAAATCGGTTGTAGTGCTTGTGGTTTGTTCCCCAACTACTTGAGATTAGTCCTTTGTACACTGCGTCCAAATTCTTCTCTAAGTAGGACACTCTAGTTTCCAGAAACCATGAAACTTTCCCTTTTGAGGGTTAGATTAAATCTCCATTTTAGCTTTGTTGGGTTTAAGTTTTCATGGAGTTTAGTATTAACGCCTTTTCATTGTGTGTTCTAGACTTCCTATTCAGAATGGAGTACGAGGATCTGTATCTGCAGGCACAAAGACCAAAATATGATTGCCTTCTCTTCGGTACATTTTCAGTAAATTGCAGGAATTTACGTTAATAAACTGCATTATACTCAGATCAAACTCTTACTTGGAGTTTTATCTAATTTTGCAGATCTGGACGATACCCTTTATCCCTTAAATTCTGGTATTGCTGCAGCATGTGGCAAGAACATTAAAGGTTAGCTTGCTTCTTTTTTTTTTTTTCTTTTCCTTTTATGGATAAAGCTGGAGTCCATAGAATAAAAACTGAGTGTTCTTTCGCAGATTATATGGTTGACAAACTTGGCATAGATAAAAGCAAACTTACAGAATTGGGTAACCTCTTGTACAAGAATTATGGCACAACAATGGCTGGTCTCAGGGTAAGGCATTTGAACTTTTAATTCCTAAACTAGCATCTCATTAGCTTCTTAAAGGAGTCTTTTGATGGAAAGTATTTGCATTCAATTACTCTTTTTGGCAGGCAATTGGTTATGACTTTGACTATGACGAGTACCATAGGTAGGAATATCTGTCTTCTTTCCTACTCTGTTTTAATAGTTGAAAATTGCGTGATGCGAATTGGAGTTCATTGATCCTGTTATGTTAACCTTTCCCTTTCCTATATGTCAGCTTTGTTCATGGAAGATTACCTTATGACAACCTCAAACCAGACCCTGTTCTAAGGAGTCTGTTGCTCAGCTTGCCTATTCGCAAAGTTGTAAGTTACTTATCATCATCAATAGTATAATTATTACTGTTCTAAGTTAAAACTTGAAAACCCAATTTGTTTTTTATAATAATAATTTGTTTCTCTTTTCGTTAAAATACAGATCTTCACCAATGCAGACAAGATTCATGCACTTAAAGCTCTTAACAAACTTGGATTAGAGGACTGTTTTGAAGGGATTATTTGCTTTGAGACGCTTAATCCTACCCATAAGAACACAGCGTCTGATGATGAAGACGAAATAGAATTTCTTGGATCAGCTGCAAATAATGGATCTGCACCTACAACGGCAAGTAACGCCCCTGAAATATTCGACATTGTTGGGCACTTTGCTCAAGCAAATCCCAACCTGGTATTGCCAAAGACGCCCATTATCTGCAAACCATCAGAGGTTGCCATTGAACGGGCTCTTAAGATAGCCAATGTTAATCCTCAGAGAACAGTAAGTTATTCATTTTCATGATTCAAGAACTTGATCTCACGGGGTTTAGTTTTTAGATATTGAAACTGCTAGTTGCAAACCTTCTGAATATTGTCAGAAATGAATTCCTCTTTTCAGCTGTTCTTTGAGGATAGCGTCCGTAACATACAAGCTGGAAAGCGTTTGGGACTTCACACTGTACTAGTAAGCCAAAAGAAACTGCAAAATTTCAGTAACCAAATACCAAAAATTTCAACTTTCTCAGTTTATTAATGTGTTTTTCATCTTAACTTGATTGCAGGTTGGCACTTCACAAAGAGTCAAAGGTGCAGACTATGCATTAGAAAGCATCCACAACCTGAGGGAAGCAATTCCGGACCTCTGGGAAGCTGAGATCAAGTCGGAAGTTGGCTATTCTGAGAAGGTTACAGCGCAGACACCTGTCACAGCTTAGATATATGTGCTATGATTAACCTAGCAGATTGTGTTAGGATCTCATCAACCCCACTTCCCTATCATATGTTTCAATGATGTTGAATGTTTCAATGATGTTGATGTCTTCCTCCAATGATTAATAATATATATATAAAAAAAAAAACTCTCTTTCAACTCACACGACAATGCCAATCCACCTCCCCTTCCTTCCGGATACACTCAAACTAAAGTCATTATCAGTTAGCAATCATTGATTCTAATTACTTAAAATCGTGCTTATCACCAGCAGAATATACCATTAATACATTATATATACACGTAATGTATGTGACGTGACAATCTGGTCTGGCGTAATATATATCAGGACATGTATTAAATTTGATGCCTGACATAAAGCAGTTTAATTGATAAAACCCTAGGATAAGTGTTTTGTTCAAGGACACCGCTACCTTACTGCTATAAGAAACTTGTTTCAGCTTCAGCGTATACCAAGAAGATAGAGACCTTAAGCCATTTAAAGAAAAATTATTTTAGCTTGAAAAGACCATAGGTTTTTAGCAGTCCCAAACTACGTGCAAATTGTGGGATGGTCCAGTAGTTCAGTGGAAGTTTGCTATCAGACAAAATCAAGCTGGCGATCACAAAAGAACCTTAAATCCCAGATCCAGACGGATCTTTGAAGCTGTAAAGTCCACGCCTAACTCTGTTTCAAGCTGGCATCAAATCAGTAAGTCCCGTAAATCCATAGAAATGGTCCACTTGTCAAGCAAAGAACCTGGGAACTTTACACCCTGCATGGTCGCCTCCTCATAACTTTGATAGGGTTTTCTAATATATATAATTTATTTAAGTTATTGCTTTGCCAAAATCTTTTGCAATTTGTAAATAGAATTTACAAAATCTAGTAATTGCAACTACAATAATCTTAATAAAGTGACCATTAAGCCCTGCTTAAGATCTTACACAGAAGGTGAAATCAAATCCTAAATATACCTTCTTTTGGAAACGCGAAAAGTAGATCCCAACCTTACAGGAGCTTACGTGTCCCATGATCATTTTCATTTTTGAGATTCGAACAAACGAAATGGGACAAACTCAGGCCGTAACTTGATGGCTCTGATACTACTGAACCCTCGCATAAGATCTTATACGGGGAGGTGAAACAAGGACTTTATGGAGCAATAATAACTTAGGATGGCTTAATTATAAATTTTTTCAATGGTATGACAAGTAATTTCTTGAGAGAGAATTCTAAGTTAATCAAAACTTAGGTTGAATCAAGGCAAGATATTGTCCATTGGAAATATAAGAAATCAAATTGTTATTAGAGAGACGGTTTAATTTCATACTTACATTGATAATAAGAAATTATACAATTCAGGTTTATTTCCATCACTAAGCTAAAAAAAAAGAGAAATCTTATAATAAAAAGAACACCTTTTTCAAATGAATTCACTATTAAACAAAATTGACAAGTCATTTGAGAAGTAATGAATATACAACAAATTGCATGAATTCAAGGACAACATCAATTGCCAACATATATGTTATTTCACGTGGTTTATAAAATAAGTCAAATACAAAGTATAAAGTAAACATTTAAAAGCCTTTTATTGTCAACTTGTTGGCTAGTGTCCCTAATTGTCGCTCTCATCTTAGTTATTGTACCTTGTAATTGTGTTAAAGTGAGCTAAATTTACCTTTGAACCTAAAACCTCCTAATTCAAAAGACAACTTACAAGATCTTAAATCTTCATGTCCAACTTTTTGTTTAGTCATTTTTGTAGGATTAGCAACATGTGAAACAACTCATGAGTGTCATGTTGATCAATCAACATTAACCCTTTTAATATTGAGAACAAATATAAGTAATTAAGTACTTCTCAAACTCACATTTATGCTTTTTTGACTAGATGTACATTCTTACTTAATTGATGCTGCTTTCATCATAAGTCTGTTAGGAAAAATAGATTTTTCAAAGGATTAACATGTTTCATAAGCCAAATTTTTTTTAGAGAAAAATTTGATATGATGCTTTGAATGAAAGATTACCTGTGAATTTGTATCTATTGATGGCGCTCTTTCTAATCCTTCTCCAATAATTGGCACCTTTGTTGAAATTATTAAAACCTAAAAGATAATGTGCATAATATAATACTGAAAACTAAATAAAAAGAGAATATTAAACTACCAGTTACTTATACTGATAGGTTGTTCATTAGGTCTTGTTATATTACACCTTCTGCTATTATTTCTAAAAGTTGTATGTTTCTTACACTTTTGCACTTAGACTCTTTTGTAACATTTTGCTTGCAATAGGCACTTCCATTGGTTTACTTTTATGTCTCCTTCTTGCCTTTTTTGGCCTTCTTAGTATCACCTTCTTTGTTGGTATATGGATATGTTTATAATTATTTTCTGGCTAGAAACTTCTGAGTTGCAATACTTGATCTTACACCCTAAAAAATGTTCTTCTTATAACAATCATTGACAAAGGCCTAAAGTTTTTTTTTGAGTGAATAATCGTACTAATACCATGTTTCCATGGATAACTATATCGGCCTCAAATTTTGCGGTTATAACAATTGTCTCTTTCTAGTATGATAATATACTTCCTATCTCCTTTACTTACCTCGTAGACTCAATCCCCATTGTCTCCCTTCTCTTTTTCCAAGTTGTTAGACAACTACAGTTGCAAATTCCAATTTCCATCCATATGTATATATCCTCCTTTCAACACGCCTCTTCATAATCCTTATCCTAATGGTCTCTAGTACACTAATCATCAGTCTATCCCTTGCTGGTAGTATCGATCCGTTGAAAGTTTCACTTATGTTATCATCAACAATTGGATGCTTTGAATTGAATGATTGATATGACCTAACCTAAGTCTCCTTTGAATATTCAAGCAAAGAAACGGTATATCCAAGTTTAATTTTGTCCATCCCCTTCAATTACTCATTGAAATATTAAATATATGTTCACCATGCATATGCCCAAAATTGACTCCTTAAGTCTTTTCCACCTATCATTATAATAAATATTTGTAACATGCATTAGATAGTGTGCTCTCAACAGTTCTTAATAATCTGTAGATACACAAGTCAATCAAAAGAAGTCTACATTAGATGTATAAGAAATATATAACATGGCAATATTATATCAAATAACAAACAAAAAATGTGTGTGTTTTTCGCATATCAAATATTATGGTGACTCTATCTCCATGATTTAACTCCAAATCAGTTGAAAATAGTGACATGAACTAACTCAATAAATCAGTATTTTTTACTTTCACAATAGCTCGTGCTATTAGAGATGGTCATGGGTCGGGCCAGGCCTGAGCCCAAGCTCGAGTCTAGCCAACCCAATTTTTTTTAAAATTAAAAATATTAAATGACTTTAGGTAAGTCGGGCTAGGGCTACCTCAAGCCCGATAAGGCTCGAGCTCAAGCCGAGTTGTTGGATCCCGATTCTGAAATCCAACTTTCTTAACAAAACAGAAGCACAAGTCGAAGAACCGAAAGCGAAAACAAAAGCGGAATACTAATCATATCCGAAGCGAAATCGAAAAAACGGATTTACAAATTCAAAGGATCGAATGCGACCGAAATCCAACTTTCTTAAAAAAAACGGAAGCACAAGTCAAAGAACCGAAAGCGAAAACAAAAGCGGAATACTAATCATATCCGAAGCGAAATCGAAGAAACGGATTTACAAATTCAAAGGATCGAAAGCAAATCGCATTCGAATCGAACTGAAACGAATTTCCGATACCGACATCCGTGAACGAATATCTCAGAAAAGACTTTAGGAAGCGTCGCGTTGGAAACCCTAAGACTAATCCAACCCGAAAATCGGTCTAAGTTTTTTTTTTCTTTCTTCATTCTTATTCATCTTTATCGAATTCATCAATCAAAGTGACTTCAATATCCAATTGAAATCA
>JANKYE010000006.1:4014919-4065155 GCA_032467995.1 Erythroxylum dillonii | reverse complement strand
TTCATCTTTATCTCATCATTGTTTGTGAGTTGAGTGATTAGTGATTAGTCACTTGAGGTAGGATTTGTGCTGGAAATCAAATTAGATTGTGAGGTAACTTGAGCCGAAAATCAAGTGGTTGTGAGGTTAGCTTGAGCCGGAAATCAAGTGGTTGTGAGGTTAGCTTGAGCCGGAAATCAAGTGGTTGAGAGGTTTACTTGAGCCGAAAATCAAGTAGTTCACACTTAACTAAAAAGTGTGCAGTAAAGTGGTTTGCCAAATCCTAAGTGGGAGCTTAGGTAGAGGACGTAGGTCTTAGCACTGAACCTCTATAAAAACAGTGTTTGCCTTTCTTCCCTATACTCTTTATTTAATTTGATTAAATTGTTTTGTGTGTATTAATTTCACGATTTTTTGTAGAGCTTATCGAAAAAGATAAAAGATCTATTCAACCCCCCTTCTAGATCATTTACATTTTGAAACCCATCTCACGGCACCTTTAGCTAGTGTAAACACATATCCTGTAGTGGATTTACTTTTATCAAGATCACCTGCATAATCAGCATCAATATATCCTTTGACAATAAAATCTAATTCTCCATAACATAATGCAACATCTGAGGTTCCTTTGATATATTTAAGAATCCTCTTAATAGTATCCCAATGCTCTCGACCAAGATTTACTATGTATCTACTAACTACTCCCACTGCATGTGCAATGTCTGGTCTTGTACAAATCATAGTGAACATTAAGCTTTCCACTGTTGATGCATTCGATACTCGAGATATCTCCATCCTCTCTTCTTCATTGCTAGAACTCATAATTGAGGATAACTTGAAATTAACAGGAAGAGGGGTATAAATTGACTTACAATCTTGAATGTTGAATCACCGCAAAATCTTCTTTAAATAATTCTTTTGAGAAAGGTAAATCTTCCTATTATTTTTGTCTCTGTGAATTTGCATCCCTAAAATGTTGTTTGTTGGTCCCAAGTCATTCATTTCAAATTCCTTAGCCAATTGTGCCTTCAATTCCTTGATACGATCATTATTGAGGCCTGTTACCAACATGTCGTCTACATGCAACAGCAAAACTATAAAATTATCTTTCTCAAACCTCTTAAAATATGAACAAAGGTCTGCATTCAGTCTGCTGTATCCAAGGCTCATGATGAAGGAATCAAATCTCTTATACCAACACCTCGGCGTCTACTTTAAACCATATAGAAATTTGTTTAACCTGCAAACCAAGTTCTCTTTCCCTTTTTCTTCAAAACCTTCTGGTTGGAGCATATAAATTTCTTCTTCAAGATCTCTATGAAGAAATGCAATTTTCACATCTAACTGCTCAAGATCCAAGTCAAATATAGTAGACATTGCCAGAATTACTTAAACTGTAGTGAGTCGAACCACAGGAGAAAATATTTCGTTAAAATCAATACCTTCTTTCTAAGCATATCCTTTTACCACCAATCTAGCACAATATTGCTCTACTTGATTGTCACCACTCTGCTTGATCTTATAAACCCATTTATTGCCAATAGGCTTTCTTCCTTGTGGTAGTGATACCAGCTCCTATGTCTTATTCTTATGCAGAGCTTCAATTTCTTCCTGCATTGCTGTCATCCACAGAGATGCATCTGAACTATTCATTGCTTTTTGAAGAGTTGATGGCTCTCCATCCTCAGTTAAAAGGCAGTATGCAATATTGCTCTCCATAATATAATCTAAGTGTCAGCTCGGTGCTCTTCTTATACAATTTAGTCTCTGAATATCTAGAATATCATATTCAACTGGTTCTTGCTCCTTGTGCTCTAGTGCAGCTTCAGAAGAATCATTTTGATCAACTTCCTTACCCATTTATACTATTGTAGTTTCTGGATTCTCTTGTACAGTGCCAACATTTTCTGTTTGCTCCTGATCCTTATCTTCTATGAGGATAACATTTCTACTGATAACAATCTTGTGGGCAGTGGGATCCTACAGATGATACCCCTTCACACCTTTAGCATACCCTAAGAAAATGCATCTTCTAGATTTTGGATCCAACTTTGTAGTTTATTGGGTATTGAACATCACATAGGCATGACCAAATATATGAAGGTTGGAATAATCCATTAGTTTACCGGTCCATATTTTCATCGGTGTCTTCAACTCAATTGCAGTTGATGGAGCTCGAATCACCACATAACAAGTAGTATTGACTGCTTTTGCCTAGAATTTCTTATCTATGCTTGCAATTCTCAACATTGCTCTTGTTCTTTCCAACAGAGTTCTATTCATCCGCTCTGCTACTCCATTTTGTTAAGGAGTGTATGTCATCGTGAACTGCCTTTTGATGCCTTCTTTCTTGTAGAATTCATCAAATTCTTTACCAGTATATTCACTTCCATTAACTGAGCACAAATATTTTATCTTCTTACCAGATTCGAGTTCCACCCACGCTTTGTAAATTTGAAAGTTGGTAATACATTTGCTTTCCTCTTGATAGGAAACACCCAACATCTCCTCGAATAATCATCAATGAATGATATAAAGAAATTTACTCCTCCTAGGGATGTAACTGATGCTCGTCGTACATCAGAGTGAATCAATTTTAGAATTTCTTTGCTTCTGAACTTTGATGTGTTAAACTTCAATCGATGTTGCTTACTCACAATACAATGCTCATAGAAGGGTAGTGATACCTTTGTGAGACCTGGAAGTAGATTCTTCTCTGCAAGTATCTTCATTCCTTGTTCTGATATATGTCCAAATTTTTTATGCCACGTCATTGCAGATTTTTCATCTGGACTAGTCACCGTAATGGATGCCTCTCCTTCTTGCAAAGTTACTATCTTCAGCATGTACAAAATTGCAACAATCTTCTCTACTTTTATAAATACCAGTGCTCCTTTAATCACTTTCATGATCTTGTTTTGAATCTCAAATTTGAAACTATGATCATTTAGTTGTCCTACAGACAACAAATTCTTCTTCAGGCCCTCCACATATTGCACTTTTTCAATATTTTGAGTTGTCCCATCATACATCCTTAACTTGATGGTGCTTATACAAACGATCTTCAAAGTTTGATCATTATAGCTATACGACAGATCTCCCAGAGACAGATTCATACTGATGGAATCATTTTTTTTAGAGGTCACATGAAAAGTAGTTGCTGAATCAAGAAGCCATGCATCAACAAATCTTCTCTTACCTCCAATAGTTGTTGCTACTTCAAGACTATTGCACCTCCATCATCTGAAGTATTTGCCACATTTCATTAAGAAATAGAATTTTTCTTATTCAGATTCCAACAATCCTTCTTTAGGTGGCCTTTCTTACCACAATTGTAGCACTTGAAATTCTTCTGGCCTTTCTTACCACAATTGTAGCACTTGAAATTCTTCTTACTCTTGAATTTTGATCTACCATAACTATGACTCCCACTTAGGCCATGTTCCATTGATCCTTCTCTTGTCACCGTCAAAGCCTCCGCTTATTGCGAATTTCTGGCCTATCTTCCTTACTTTTGCGTCGACTCTCTTCTTCTAAAATAGCAACTGCAATATTGTCGAAGACTATAGTGTCTGTGTTGTTTATTAAGTTGATGACGAGTTGATCATATAAATCTGGTAGACTTTAGAGTAAAAGTTTCAAACGTTCACTTATCTCTATTATGTGTCCCAATGATGTGAGTTGGGAAAATATAGTATTTAAAGTATTTAATTGCTCCATCACCGAAGTGAATTCCGCCATTTGTAAAGTTTGTAGTTTCCTTTTCAGAAAAATTTTGTTGTGGAGTGATTTGGCCTTATACAATTTTATGAGGTGATCCCATATTTCCTTCGCAATCTTCTTTTTCTCTATGCTGGATAATACTCTATCAGCTAAAGCTAGGTGAAGATTAGCTACAACATTCCCATCCATCTCGTTCTATTTTTCATCTGTGACTTCAGCTGGTCGTTCACTAATGGCTGCCAAATAATTATCTTTCCTCAAGATTGCCTTAATCTTCAACTTCTACAATGAGAAATTACTCCCATTGAACTTTTTAATCTCAAATTTTGCTACAATTACTTCTATCACAAACAAAATTTAGCTTCCATTATTTCACGTAAATAGTACCCGTATGTATGAATAGTACCTGTACGTATGAATAGTTCCATATATGTCAATAGTACCGTATGCATATGTATGAATAGTAGTACTATACACATGAATAGTACTGTATACTTGAATTACAGTAACTGTACAGTTTAATGCAAAAATAAATGCATGAATAGTTATCACCTTTTGAGGTTACTATTCACCAACTTTTACTGTGCTCACCTGAACTCCGAACGGATTATGTCAAAAAATTCGTTGTAATTTTCTCACCTCGCTCTGATACCACTTGTGAAAAATCGACCGGATTAGAGCAGATTCACAGCTAAATAGGACTGAAAAAATAGTAATCAACACACAGATTTTACATGAAAAACTCCCAAATTATGGTTAAAAATCACAGGCAAGAATAAAAGAATTTTACTGCTGAGAAAACTAGAACCCACAAAAATATACAGAATATTTGTCTCTCTTTCTTTTTTTTCTCTCTCACCTCATGTCTCTCCTTTTTCTGCTTATTGATATTTGCTCTTAAATAGGCAACAGATGTGTGGGATAGCTGGCCAAATTTTCTTTATTTCAACTTTGGCAGGCACCAAAAACGATACTTACCATTTTTGACAATGTAGATTTAGGAATATATACAATACAAGCACACATTATGAAACAAATAAACACTCGCAAAAGAATTTTATTCTTTCTTTTTCTTAATTCTAATATATAGTTGCTTACAATCAGGAATTAATATCCATGAGAGAAGCTTGAAGCAATGCCTATTAATACCCCATGACTAGTTTCAAACCACTTTTTATCTTATCGTGATTCCAATAAAATTTATTTTATATGATCCATCCAATTGAAGTGAGTAAGTCAACGTATAATACACCACTAAACCACGTTGTACATTATGTTCACGATAACCAAATCGCTTTGCTAGTGGTTAGATTTTTGTACATTCAATAGCATAAGAAGAGATACATAGGAACAAGACACCTTTTATCTCTTATGATGCGAACAATACAAGTTGGGATACTTGTTGGAACAAAAGCATTAGGCAAGATGATATTATATTAAAGAATCCTTTAAACAAACGGGCTTAAGTTAAGAAACTTCGGATCCATTATCTACGAACGAACTAACCGCTGATCCGACCCGTTAAAGAATTACGCTGACAAGACCCCCCAGATAAGGTATACAGAAGATTTCGGATAGCATTAGTCTTGCTCGAGCAACAAGGACAACCTGCGAGTTAACGGTTGAAGGTAGGCGGTTTTAGAGCAGGTTTCACCGGCGGTCGTATGGAAGTTGGTCCTACCTACCAATGGCAGCTTTGACACGTGTCCCATCTGCATTTCATTTGCATAAGCACGACCTTACTGGCACTGGTAGTTGGGTACTCCCGCAACTTTCCAGTCCATCTCGTCCCTCTTCTTCTACTCTATCATTTCGTCGTAGGAATGGCTGCTGGAGATCAGGAACACCATCGGCTTCTATGGCCAGAACTGTCCTTGTCACCGGAGCTGGCGGCAGAACTGGTGCTCTCTCTTTCTTTAACCCGCACGTTTTGGTTCTTATGGTTTTGGGTTTTAGGGGATTGTTCTTGTTTTTTTGTGCGTTTTTACTCTCTGTTTATTAAAATTTAGGTGTCGGGCTTGAGGGGTTTTCAATATTCTTTTTGCAGTTAGTGGAAAAAGATTGGATCTTTATAACTTGTGCTATTGTGGGGCGATCAAAGATTGATTTTTTATCTATCTATTAACGAACATTACTTGTAAATAAATTTATTTCTTGAAAAGGGTTAGCATCCTGATTGGGGATGAGAAGGAGCAGAGGCTTATGCCTTAGTTTTGTGGTGATTAAGTTGAGAGGGTGGACTTGATCATTTATAGTTGGGTCATGGATAAATGGAAACTTTCATTGACCTGTGATATGAAGACATGCACTGTTCTCATGATGGATTTATGATTCTGGTGATTGCAATTTGTACTGCATTTTGTTTTAGTGTAGATGTGAGAAGGCAATGGAAGTGTTCTTTGTCTTTTCTATTAGTCAAAGAGTTTAGTATTGGCTATTTTGTTAACATGCTGCTGCTATGATGCAACATGGACAGGTTCAATTGTGTATAAGAAATTAAAGGAGAGATCAGACCAATACGTTGCCCGAGGCTTAGTGAGAACTCAGGAGAGCAAGGAGAAAATCGGTGGAGCTGAGGAGGTATTTACTGGCGATATAAGGGATGTTGAAAGCATCTTGCCTTCTATCAAAGGGATCGATGCTCTCATTATACTCACCAGTGCAGTGCCAAAGATGAAGCCTGGTTTTGATCCATCTCAAGGAGGAAGACCGGAGTTTTATTTTGAGGATGGTGCGTTTCCTGAACAGGTAATTTACATATTCTTCCTGTTTATTAAACCATTAACCTAATTGCTTCTTCTTTGTTTTTTTTTTTTTTTCTTTTAACAATGTGATGTCATTCTTGTGAATTCTAGGTTGATTGGATTGGTCAGAAAAACCAAATTGATGCTGGTGAGAGAATCCTTCTACTCTCTCCTCAGTAATTCGAAATTTCTTTTCTTCCACCTAAAACGTTTGAACTGAAAGTTATACCTGAACAAACAGCCAAGGCAGTTGGAGTGAGGCAAATTGTCCTAGTTGGATCCATGGGTGGAACAGATCTCAATAACCCTTTGAACAGTTTGGGCAATGGAAAAATACTGGTTCGTTATCCTTACCTGTTCCTGCTTGTGAAAGAAGATACTTCAACATTGTATATTCTTGTGTTTTCTACTCTTATATCTCTTTCATAGTTTTTTTTTTTCTTAACTTTATATTGCACTTTTGACATGTCACTTCTATAATGTACCAGGTTTGGAAGAGGAAGGCTGAGCAGTATTTGGCTGATTCTGGTGTTCCATATACAATTATAAGGTGAAACAGGGAATGTGCAGGTTTTTTTAGTTTGATACATAATACAAGCTAGTTCATTTCTTAAAGTGTAATATTGTGATACATGTTGGATATAAGGTTAGAAGTTTAAATCCCGGACTAATGTGGCAAAGATTGGAAATGGTACTATGTTCTTGTGTCAGTTCCTTTCTCATCTGCCTTTTGACATCTTTTATGTAGATTGTATTGACTCAAATTTTTCTGGCTAAATTAGGGCTGGAGGCCTGCAAGACAAAGAAGGAGGTATCCGAGAATTGCTTGTGGGAAAGGATGACGAGCTTCTTCAGACAGAGACAAGAACTATTGCAAGGGCTGATGTTGCAGAAGTATGCATTCAGGTACAGTTGTATATAAATAACAGTTTTGTTTTGCGTGATAGCTCTCTACTTTTCCGAAACATTAGCCTGATCTTTTCAGTCAAATGACGCTCGACTAAGCTTAATCTACATGTTTATTGCTTCTTAACTTGCCTGAAACAGGCTTTGCAGTACGAGGAAGCTAAATTCAAGGCATTTGATCTGGCCTCTAAGCCAGAGGGAACAGGGACACCAACCAAAGATTTTAAAACACTCTTTTCCCAGATCACTACTCGTTTTTGATCCCAAGTTTCAGATACCGTTGGCCTCATATCATTATGATGACTTCTAGTTTGAACATGTATTCACATTGAGGATTATAAAAATCCTATCTTGATGAGGAAAAAGTGCATGACAAAATAATCCTTATAATCCTGAAAGCTTGTATCTGGAATTCCGATCTGAGTTGATTATGTTGAATTTAGCTTGCCTATGACTAAAGCCTCCAGTTTCCATTGAAATCCCAAGTGGAACATCGAGTCAATTATTATCTTGCAAGCCAATTCGTACTTGCATCTTCAGGATCCATTATTACTCCTGGAGGAACTAGTGTGTACTCTGATGATAACTTACAAAAGTCACCATCTTGATCGCTTGACGTCTCTGATTGCTGTAATCCACTTGGTTTCATAAATTGACGCTAAGTAGATTCTTATTCTCATTCCTATCCTCTGTTTTAACTTTACAAGATCCTAAACTACGATCTATACATCACCTTCCAATTACTAGTTTTATTCATAATAAAATTTACATTGCAATGCTACTATAATTAAACTAAAGTCAAAGTTAATATATCCCAAGTTCCTGCTTTGCGAGGGTAGGGAGGGTCAACGATGTATACAATTTTACTTTTGTAATTTTTACAAAGAGGTTGTTTCGTGATTCAAACTTATGATTTTATAGTCACAAAGGATCGACTTTTATCGATTGATTCAAATCTCACTCTCGCTGCTAGAATTAGACTAAATATAATAATTAAATAAGAAAATAAAAATAAGTAGAAAGATAGGAAAAGTTTATTAATTTTATTTTTAAAATTTATTAATTTCAAATTGATTGAAGATTTATTTTATTATAATTTTTACAAAATTAAATTATCATAATTTAAACTATTAACATATTCACACTTGAAGAATCCGATCAATTTCAGGCTTTTAAGGATCTGAGCTCGAAACGAGACCATTGTGAAAGTTATCTCTGGTTTATCATTCCCTTGTTGAGCTCGTGCTGCCTTGACCTCCCCTCCGACTTGGTTCTTAACCAAATCCTCGAGTAACTAGAACTTTGTCATCACTTTCTGATGTTCGATCAGGAGCATCTCCATAAGTGCGGTCCATTTTGAGGAGTTGGGTCAATTTTGAATCATTTTGCATGAGAAGACAATCCCAGTAGGGCCGATGAGCATCAAGTCAACATGAGCATCAAGTCAACACCGTAGGCTTATCGAAATGAGAATAATTACGCATAGAGTGACTCTTGACCTGACCATTATTTTGGTCCCTAGTTGGAAATGCACTTCTGGCCTCTGGTGCTGGTTTGCATGTAAGTGGCTCAATTTGTACTGCGAGTCATTTCAATGGAATTCTGAGACTTCTTGTCCACATCACGGATGAGAGTTCGGACTACCATTTTCCGTGCCTGACTTTTTTTTATTGCAGTATTTTAAAAAGATCTTGATTATAGGAAATTACTTTTAAATTATTTATATCTAAATTAACTCCTCGTTCGAGTCAGAAAGATCTTCCGTATGAAACAAAGCCCTAATTCTAAATTTTAAACGGCTACATATTTAAAGAGAGTTCGAACCCGCAGTTTCACGTAAGTTTTTTTTTAAAAATCCCTTACCACCTTGAGGTTACATACTCAACTCTTTAATGTCTGTGGAAAGAGCTATTGTTTATATGGATAATATCTCAGATAGAGATGCTCTTCTTTGAAAAGCTTAGAAAAGTTGGGTATTCTTTATATTGTGGGCCTTTCCTTTTTCAGTGGTGAGCACGTCACACTCAACCACAAAGACTATTTGAAACATCATTATCCTGCACCAAAGTTATAAACAAACACCAATTATGAGCACCAAAGGCAAAGTGGGTATGCAAGAAGTTGGAGAGAATTGGTAATCTTTTGATTACAGCAAGAGAGTGTGATGTATATCTTTTTGAGGGTTGGGGCATCATATTCTCGTTAGAATATTTCAATTCTATGTCACCTAATCTGATTCACATATTTGTGTTGACTCTACGTAAATAGAATAGAATAAAACTGATTAATCAGAATAAAAGATATAATCACCTTCTTTGAAGGCTCAGGAATATTATATGCACCGACCTGAGTGTTTGGCCCAAGAAAACAGTAGGGAACTGAAAAAAGTTATAAGAAATGGAGTTCAGGAGCGTTGGTCAACCTTTTCAGACATTAAATAACACAAACTGTAGTTTTAGCTGCACATCAGGGGTCCCCACGACGACATGGACACGGGTTTATTTTTATATTGTTCAGGAAACAGAGTAGCAGTTAGAAGGTGCAAGCAGTAAAGAAGCAAACTTTGAGGTAGATATTGACATGAAAAGTCATGACATGTAACTAAATGGAGAAAGCCTATTATGTGGATTTGCTTTTCTTAACATTTTGGTGCCTCCTTTTCCAAGCTTTGAGCTTTTGTTCATGGAAATAGGTATTGGGTAGTAGTTCAATACCATATGTTAAAGCTGATAATGATGCTTTCTAAGCTAAGATGGCAGAGAAAGAGAACAGAAAGTAATGATCCACCATACAAATGTAAACTCGATGATTATTAAATATTTTACAATGCTTCAGGCCGCCATATTTTCCATGACTCCAATCAGAAAATTCCATTCTTTTCGTTGCTTTACATAAAACCATACATGACACAACAAAGACTTCAATTCTGCTCTTAAGCCCTAGTGAAACTAGAAACACAGGTGTTAAATACAAGAAGTTAAGCTTCTTCATATGAAGAAACAGAGCCTTTGCTTTCATACAACAGTCAGGAGGTTGGTTTCTTATATCACATCCCAAGTATTCTCTGTCGATTCGAGAAAGTACTAATGCACCCGCATGCATTTTAAGATTTCTGTGTCGGTCTCCAAGCAGAAATGGTATATATGATTCTACCCTTCCATCCTTGCAAGAACGACATGCCATCTTCATCGATAAGAAAGTCTTTGTGGTAAAGACGTCCCACTTTAGCAGATGCAATCCTAAATATCTCCCTGTCAAAAGGTTGCTGCACAAATCCTGCCCTCAAGCAGCGGACCTGCCACTGCTTGCATGTTTCTGGCCTCTCCACTCTCTCCCATCCCTCACAAGCTATAACATTCATGGCTTCCCTACCATAGATCTCTTTCTCAATCAGCATCCGCTGAGGATTATCACGAGGGACAATAGTTTCTAACATGTCAAACAAAGCAGAAAAATGAAACAGAGCTTCTCGGAATCGAGTAACAAAGAAGGGGGCATTGTAGGCACCATTTACAATTCCGTGGATGAAGATACTAGGATTAATCTTCCTTATGATACCAAGAACAATGTTTCTAGGGCTGTCCACTGACACAGTCTCATCGAGTAAGTTCTTAGCCCGATACAAGCAGGAAACAACAACAACTTCATCTTTATCAATCTTCAGTTCCCCAACTCCTATGGTTTCCCATTTCTTTGCTATAGCATTGTACTCAAATGGGACATTGTACTTTTTGGCATAAGCTGCTAATCTTCGTCCTGTTTCTTCAACTCTCTCTGCTGGTCGGAACCCTGGCTGTGGAAAATCTATTCCTGTAATTCGGAGCTTCGGAGGGCCCCCTGGTCTCTGCGAGAGTCGCTGAATAAGAGTAGGCCACTGAAAGCCATAACAAATTCCAAAATCTATGACATGAAGCTTCATCGAATTCTGTGAAATATCCCTTATTGTCCTGTTACAGACAAAATTGGAGAGCTTTCTGAAAGGGCAAGCAGCAAGAATGAGATGGTAAGCTTTCAAAATATCAGCAGCAGATGTTCTCTTACTTACAAGACCTTTATATATCTGACTACCTGTTCCAGCCAGGCGTGCTTCAAGACCATTGGCAAAGCAATGAGCTAATCTCTGATTTCCTTCTCCAAAGAGAGAGGAATGTTGCCTAATCTGCTTTAACAATTCATTGGCACTCCTGCAATCATCAGCCGCAACAGCTTGTGCGCAACAAATCATTAGTGTTCTTAAGTCCACCAATTCCTTCTTCGGACCACGTCTCTTACCACGTTTTCCCCCATTGGATCCCTTTGACTGTCCATTTTGCTCGTTTTTTATTGCTGCATTCTTTAAGGTCTCACAAAGAGCTGCCAAGTCTGATTTCCCTTCCCCGCCACAATAAAACAGCATTTTGTCTAATACATCTGATGGTAAATCAGATTCATCATAAGTTGCCTGTTGTTTGCTACTCCTCTCTTCTTCTTCTCTATCTTCATCACCTCTATAAGGATTTTTCCTTCCCCTTGACTCACCAGGTGAAAGTTCCCGATCATCCCTTTTCTCTAACTTGATTGTAACCTCACTAGGCCTCCCCTTTGACGCAACAGAGACTACCCCATTCGACCCAAAATTAAGAAATAAGCCATTAACAGGAGGAAGAAATTTGCTAGCCTCCTCAACCCCCTTCTTAAACTGCAAAATGGATTGGCTCTCTCCACTCCAACCAGGGACTTTAAAACTGCTGATTGGAGAGTCCACAAGACCATCCACACTAGTAGCTAAACTATTCGAAGAGCTGCATGATCGGGATACGCTAGAAGCACGAAAGGTTCGTGGTTGAAACAAATCTCGACGTTTTGAGTTCACATGCCAAGTACTATCATCTAAATAGCCACCATCACTGATGCCACTACTAATACTAGGACTGTAATTAGAAGTTAAACAATCATATGGGTTCTCACCAGTTTGATTGATACAAGCTGAATTTGGCTCCGGGGATGGAGGGTACTTCTTGCCTAGAACATCATAGAAGGACTTCTCAGCGGCTTGAAGATCCAAAGAGTCTTGAAGCATGCAAGTTTTTTCCTGCATATCTTCTTCCATAAGCATCTGGCTTATGTACTTCAAAACTGTATCAGAAAAGTCACAGTCTTCTGGTGAGTCTTCTTCGTGGGTCACGTTTGAGTAAGGTGTTACATTAGTCGGTTCTGGATCAGGTGGAGGGAAATGAAACTCTCTGACATTGTGATCTATAAAACTATTCTCAAATCTGAATCCACCAACAATATTCTGATTTGGCAGAACAGACAAAGGTTGGCTTCTGAATTGGATTCCATTCGTTGAACCCGAAAAACCTCTTAAGCGTGGATCCATAATCACCAACTTCTCAGTCAAGACGTATAATGAAGAACCCAACTTCAGAACGCCAGTGAATGAATTGATTGCCCCCAAAAGAAGAAGACAAACTCAGCTTATGATCAAAGTAGCTCCCTTGCTTCCAGAGAAACAAAAGTCATCAGAACAAGAAGAAAACCAACTAAAGGACAGTAAACACGCTCCAAAAACAAATCAACAAGCACCAAGCTTCAAGCTTTCTCTAAGCTCGAAAGAGAAAACAAAGAAAACCCCTTTCTTTTTCCATCAAAGTTTAGAACTTTACAAGGCCAATAACATTGACAGCTTTGAAGATCAACCAACTAAAGCAACACAAGCAGTGAACCAAAGAAACAGTACCTTACAGAACAAGCTGTACTACCACTACAGTACTACTACATAAGGAACATTAAGATTGAAAAAGCGAAATACATTATAGAGTTTAGTATGCGAGCCTTCACTCAGATAGATCACAGCCGTCCATCTTTACAAGTCCAAATGTCACCGGATGTAGCCCGTCTTAGTTATTACTTTACTGTCCACTTCATCGGCTGTAACCTTAAGATTAAACGGATCAGCTACTGACACGTGTATAGAAATGGAAAGACGGTCTTATGATGTGAGGTGGGCAGTTGTCATTTGGCCACACGAGCCCGAATTATCGCTCTCAGAAGAGGGAATACTCTCAGACTCAGTTTCAGTGCCTCGTCATCATCACATCCGCTTCTGTTCATAATTACGAAAATACTCCTCTCGGGAGAGAATACGTGTCCATCACAGTGGACCTGAGTCGTTGGCGGTGGTCCTAAGCAGTCGGGTGGACTTCCAAAAAAGCAAGGGCGCATCTTGTAAAGCAGAATGAGCGGTCAAACTGAAGACAAAAGTCGCAATTTGGACAAGAATGCAACGAACTTTGTTTTGGTTAATTGTGATGTGATTGTGTTGTTTTTCGTAGGTTGACTTGTCAGCCTAGGTGGACAGCTGATGTGGCTTTGTTTACCCCAAAAAAAAGTGCTCTTAAGAACCTCCTAGTAGTAGCTCAACTTCCCCATTTATTGAAAAGACATGAAATATGATAGGTATAAAATAACAGTATCAGGTTATATGTTCCCATTTTAAGCAGGTAAGGTAAGCAACGAAATACACTTGGACCAGTTCCAGTTCCTGGGTTCCAGGGTGATCCATTAAACCCCTAAAGGGTTCTCGAGTTGACAAGTGGGAGGCTTTCCTTTCATGTTCATGATAAAAGGGCTGATCATTTGATTCTCCGCTTTTGCTGCAAACGTTTAAAACAGTAGTTTGGGGTCTTCGGACATCTTTTTAAGAGAGTATTATGTGTTCTGCACCTTGCTCCGGATAATGCACGTAAGTTTAAGAGTTGACATAAACAAAATTTGAGTTAACTAAACTTCAATTTACGTTGACAAAATCTCAAATTTCACCAACTGAATTGAACTATTGAGCTAAATCGAACCAAACTCGAGTCTAAGATATCAACTAACCCCAACCGAAAGTCAAAACTATTTTAGTTTAATCATATTTAAAAATTGAAAACTAAAATAATATCATTTTAATCAAATATATCAAAATGACATGACATTCTTTAACTTGAGCCGCACGCAGGGATCAGGCTGGGCTCGGCCAAGGCAGCCAAAGCCCTATTTGACCTATTGTTAACCCTAATGTCACAAGTCAAACCTAGTTTCATGACATATCAGGTGAATTTCACTTTTTGATTCTGATAATACAAAGAGAAAACAGAAAACAATCTGAACTAAGTGATGATATCAGGTAGAAAACAAAATCAAAACCAAACAAAACTGCAAACTGGATACAAAGTACTGTCCCTCATATGATCATCATAAGGAAACAACACTATTAGACAACAAGTGAAAACAATTAACAACTATGGTACAGGAGATATAATGCAAGTCATTCAGCAGCCAAATTTTCATATTGCCAAGGGTTGAATTCTATTGATTGAAATTCTGTTTCTTGTATATTACTGTCTGACTTATCTATAGCAGCACGATGTTGATTATACCTGCCATTGAACTGGTACACTTCCAAGTCACCCCAAGGTGTTGGGTGGATCTCACTGGTTGGATCAAACCACCTTGCCGTGAACGGTTGGCCTTTAGCCTCTCGGCTTCGGTTTTCAGCTCTCTGTCTTTCCTCCAAACTGAAATAAAGGCAAACAACATCAGGGTTATTAGTCATGTTTCAAGCATTCATGCTATAACTTCTGTTGACCACCCAGCTCCAATACTGAATCCGAAATCGTTTATTTCCAGTGCAATTAGTATTTAACATCAACATGCAAGAATCTTGGGATCTACTGACCCCATTTTAGACATGTTCTTCACACACATGACTATGGATATCAACAGAGGTAACTAGAGAGAGAAAGAGAGAGACCTGCTCTTCTCATGACCAGCTTTGGACAGATCACCCATTTCAAGTGCATATCTATCAGGACGTAAACGAGAATCTGATGCCAACAACTTCTTAGGGGCAGTGTCAAAGCTGTTTATCTTTTGTGCAAAGTGTGTAAATTGGAACTTATCATTTTTTGGAGCATCCGCAACTCTCCAAACCTACAAGATTCCAATGTTTGGAATGAGCAAATTTATCAGATCAATGAGAATGCCAGAAACTACCAACTACTATGAAAAGAGTGTGTCAACTATTTGTTATGCACTCTTACAGCATATATGAGGTAGCAGCCCCTAATGTTAACAAATATCTTGCAGATCATAGCAGCTTCTCAGAACCAAAATTATAAATCCAGTCTATTCATCAAGTTTTCATACATCTTGTCAACAGAAACAAGCCATTCAAACTAAAAGCAGAGGTTCACCAAGAAGAGATCGACAGCAATCTCAGTATCATGTAGAAAAAAGAGAAAGTGATTACAATATAACATAAAGGACCTGCTAGTAAATAGAAACAAAAACAGGCCAGACAAGTACAAAACAAAGATTCACTCAACATTGAGAGCAAGAAAGGATAGGTTCCCCTCAAGTGAAATAGAAATATTTATATACTCGAGGAGATTAGAACAGTAACAGCACCTACAAGGTTTGAGAAAACCTAAAGACATTAAAAACTGACCTCTTTTAGTTCAGTTCCTGGGCTTGGTTCCCCTTCCAAGTCACAGGGTTGGTAACTCATTGCCTCATTCCACTTTCCAGTTATCAAAGTCTTAGGCTCCTCAGCAGCATTATAGACATAGCCGTCCACCTCATAGCGACCAGCTCTAAAATAAGTAAAGTGAAATATTGAAAGCGATCATGAAAAATGAAAAAAAAATGGCATCTTGCAATAAGTTAAGGCTAATAGTCTTAAAGAATGCAAGTGTGTACACATGATGTGAATGAGAGCTTCCAAATATGCTCTCTTTATGGTCTATTGCCTACATAGTCATGCTTTAAAGGGATTATTAAAATATATAAGTGTAACTGTAGATAGGAACTATCAGGACTCCATGACCAACTTTGCACCTTCTGAGATGGCCGTATGATCAGAACCAGTAATAGCAAAAATATAGATAAGACAGTGCGAAAGACCAGTTTTATCAGAACAGGAAAACGAACATACCCAAACCAGCCGCATGGCTGAAAATATAGCACAGCTTTGTCCCCTGTGGTCAGGTTTGTCAGGACCATCTCCCCTGCTGAGTCAATCCACGTCCGTCCAAAAATTAAGTTGTTAACTTTTGTTAGAGGAGGCACCAAATCAAGTACTACACCATCTCTTTTGAGGGTCACACGTGTCCTGCAGACAGCATATCATAAATAAGTTGAACATATAAAAACTATAGCCTTTAACATAAGGATAAAACCGCACTTTGGTTATATTTACTCATTGCAAACAGGCATAAAATGGTTTTTATACTGAAAAGTGGTATGTCAAGTTTTGAATTACTTATCTAGAGGAATCTTAAATAGCAATGGGATGAGATTGTATTGTCAAGCAAAATTTGGGAAAAAAATGAATCAGCCATGAAAACCTCTGACAATGGATTCAAAGTATAGTCAAACCTGTCAAAATGCAATCAAATTGTTCTTTCATTCTGATTACTGCAGGCTACATGGTAGAGGTACAAACCATGTTCTTCCACAGATCAAAGACTTATGGAGATAAAATGTCACAATTTGTGTCAAGTTTTTAAGTCAAGTGAATGGCATGCAATCTACAATGGCACCAAAAACCCACATGATAATCTTTTGGTTTTCCAGTTAGATTGCAGAATAAAGTCAAATAAGGAAAGGTAATGAACCATGGACTTCTAAAGTTCTTAAAGCCTTGAAATAGTCACACAGATATCAATTTAATTCAATTCCCAAACCTTGGAAAACTATCCTGAATGCTGAGTATTGAGAATAAAAAGCCATAGTCTCAACAAATTAAATAGCATAAAACATTTTTCTTATGCCCTCCCTTCCCCTTTATTCAATAAAAATAATGGAAAAGGAAAAGATGAGAAGGCAATGATAATTATAGACCGCAAGAACTTCATGATATTAAGTCTAAACTTTTAAAATATGTATCAAAAGATCAAGGAGACCCTTTTACCTTCCAAGAGGATAAATCTCAATTGAGTTCCCCAAAAACTTTGTTTTGACCTTTGAAGTTATGTCATAAGTGAAATGTTCATTTTCAGCATGTCCAGCACTAATTGGAGGATGATGACTAACCTGAAAGAAGAGACAAATCATAGAGAAGATAAATGACCACATTACTCAATATCTGGGTGAAAATAGGAGTTCAGCTTCACTTAAATTTTACAAAAGCAAAAAGAACTTTAAGACAATTCATACTAGGAAATTCCCCATATCACTCACCTGCTCTGCTATAAATGTAAGGTTTCCATGATTGCTCAATTCATAAGTCTCACCGAGAATTGGATTAAATGGCTTCCAAGTGCGTTGGTAGGCATAGTACACAGATATAAAAAATGACGCTGCAGTCAGGTCTACCATTAGGTCCACTTCATAGATAGAGCTAAGGGGGAGGGAGGGAGGGAGACATAGGCAAACAAGCTCTTACCAGCATACACCAATCGCAAGTAGGGATCCTCGCATTCATCAGCTTGATCTAAAAGGTATGAGTATTCCAACAACTATGACAAACACAGTATATAAAAGATTTAAACCAGCTGAAAAGCGTTTTCAATTTTTTGATATAGAGCAGAAACAAATAATTGATGACAAACAGCTGGTACAATTGAATAACCTCTGCCATTCTCTGCAGCATTGACACTGGTTCAAAAATGAGTACAGGGAGTGTCACCAAAGACGTGACATCAGATCCTATATACTTCTGCATCATCTTCCAATAACTGTCTCGATCCTGGGGAGAGCATGAGCTTTAGATAGTGAACAGACAAGTTTACATTTTATGCTAAAAAACAATTGCCCAACACTCTTCCCCAATCCTAATGCATACTTGATTATTCAATTCGACCTAAATGCTGAAAGACTTTCCTCACAGCCTAAACTCAAGCAAGCAACAAACAACTATCAGAATCTAAAACACCGAACATGTATGGCCTTTTAATTCAAGTAACTCATAGAGTATGAACCGAAAATGCAATCAAAAATAGCAGAAACTTTTGAATTTTTAACCCACAAAAACCAAGGATGAAATTCCATTTACCTCCTGTTTCCATCTTCCCCGTCTTGCTTCGTCTTCAGCATCTTCAGTGCCTCCTTCTGGATTGATAACTTCCAAACCTTCATAACCCGTTAAACTGCAAGATAAAAATACTAAAAAATGTCAATAACCAAGCTTCCTAGCAATTGCTAATGCAAAGTAAGAAACACAACAGAGAAGATTTCTATAACATGTTTTCTGTTCTTCACTCACCACAGAGATTTATAAACCCATTTGCAGGATACCAAGGGAAAATACAAGCACAAAGAATCTCCATGATTTATATACATCTGGTAAGCATTAAGTCCCCAAAGATAAATTTTTTGAAACCTACAACTAATGAGCGAGCACAAAAGAGGACTGCACCGAGCTTCTCAAACCATAAAACTAAGTTAAATCAATTGATTAATTTTTAATTCACATGCTTTCATGGACCCCGTAACAGTAATAAATCCTTATCAAAAGATAGTTTTTTTTTTTTTTGGGTATCAAAATCACAGATTAACCATCCCGATTATACAACGCCATCAAAAGCAAATGAGAATTGAGAAGCAATAGCCACGAATGGGTTGCCCCAAAAACAGCTCAAAGATCAAAATTTGATAAACAGATCTCAATACCCATTAACCGATCTGCTCATGGCGCTTCCGAAATTGGACAGACTCGAAGCAATAGACGAGAAGAATCCACTGCCGCCGGTTTCCTTGGGGTCGTCACTAGCCATACCGAACAAACTCTAATCAAACACAAACAATCTTCTCTCTTTAGAAGATACGAGCAAAACACGTGCAGGGAGAACACTCAGAATTCTAATAAATTCTCCAAATCCTGTAATAACAAAGAAAAGAAGATGCTTTGGTCGTTGGCGCTTGTTGGATTTGAAGTAACAAAAAACATAGGAGATTATTGCGTGCGAGGCGATGTTCTTCCACGCGCCACTAGGAGAGCGTGGGCTTTTAAAAGCCTTTGTGCTTCTTTGCTTTGAGAATAATCCAAATAGGCGGCTTGCAGTCAGAGCTGTTCAAAATTGCCGGCAACGGTCACGTGATAGACACGTGAACAGATTGGATATTGATTTTTTTTCATTTTAAATATAATACAAAATTTTGATGTTTCTAAATCTCAAATTAAAAAAAAAGCAATTAAACTTCACTTATAGTCATTAAACTTGATCGAATACAGATTATTATAATTAAATATTTATTTTTTAATATTACTTCCTTTTTGATTATTTAATATAAGGAGTGTCTTATTTAGTTTAATTACTGTCTTGTAATGGTTAGCTTGATTTTTTAACTTGTCTTTTTTTATGATTTATTTATTTAATATTTATTAATGTTTTATATGATTTAGCGTATAAATTTTATTTATTTACTCTTTAACCTGCGTCATTTTTTATTGTCACATTTGTCTATGGGTCTACCGGAAGCAACTTTTCAATTATGTAGAAATAAGATTGCGTACTATCAGACATCTCAAATTTCGCTTATTGTGGAACTTCGGACTAGACGCGATAATGATGATAATGTATTGTATTATGTATTAAATTACATTTTTTATATAGACATATTTAATTATATTTTGTATCATATGTAGATTTATCATAAATACTCTTTTTATTTAGTCAGGATAAAGCTGTTTATTATTGAACATTCCTAAACCTCATATTTTTGTTGGACTTTAACATAGGTTTGTCTGAATTGGTTTGAATTATTTAAGTTGACCGTGATAATCTCGAACTTAATTTATTGACTTTGATACTGGTAAAATCAACCTTCTTAGATTTTACTAAACTCAAATGTCAACTAATTTAAATTTAATTTATTGATTTCGATATCTAATTCGAGCTTGAACGAATCGACCCTTTCAAATTTGATCAAATTCGAAATTTAACGAATTTGAATATTAACTTCTTAATTTGGATCAAATTAAGTTTGGACCTAAATTACTAATCTTAACAAAGATGAGTTTGAGAAGATTCTTTGGATATTGACTAATGACAATAAAATCAAGAAATTGGGACATAATTAGCTGGTCTAACCCCAACCGTAATCAACTGTCTTTAGAATGTGATGTAACAACCACCCCCTTTTTACGGCAAGATTGATTATGAAGACATTGTCGCATCTCAAACTTTACTAGAAACTAAACTATAGTTAGGATTATCAAGGAGCCCGGCATGGTCCAATTTTATTTTTGAGTTTAGGTCAGATTTAAAGCCTGATTGGGTTGGGCTCGAGGGCGACCCATAGCTTGATTCAATTTATTAAATTAAATTTGTTCATTTCTAATATTTAAAACGACAAATGACGTCGTTTTAAATAAAAATTTCAGAGTTTAAACAAAATCCAAATTTTAATTTAAAGCCTGATCACTCGCATTGAACTTATTAATTTTAGATCTGATCGAGTTGAGCCGAATTATACTAGACTTTTTTGTCACCTCTAATCATAGCTAGAAAAAAGGATCATGCATTAAGTTGAATTTAATCTAAATTTGACTTTTTTTAATTTATGATGATTTAAAATTCAAATAAATTTATTAAATCTAATAATTTTGAATTTTTATTTAATCTTACTTATGTAATAAATGATATTATTTTTGTTCGCTTTAGACCTTTCGTTTTGTTTTATTTATTAAATAAAAATAACACCATTTTTAATAATTAATAAAATAAAGTTATTTTTTGTTAATGGCAACAATTTGGATTAAGTTAGGTCATATATCAAATTTGAACATTGTCTAAAGTTTAAATTTTGTATTTTTTAATTTTAATTTAATTTGAATCTTTATCGAAATAAAATTTATTTTGTAATTTTGAGTTTATTTAGATTGGTATGCTTTCCCTAATCATAATGAAGGATGATAATGATTGAAAATTTTATGTCCCTATTATTTTTAAAATTAAAAATAAAATAGTATTTTAATTTTAATTTTAATTTTAATTTTTAAACTTTAAATTTAACGTCAGAACTCGTTCGAGCTCAAGTTTATTTATTAGAGTCTAGATCCTCTGTTCAATATTCTAGTGTCTTATTATGTCAAATAAATCTTAGTCATTTATTTATGTAGGTCCTATATGAAACTCACGTAATATTCGTAAAAAAAATGACTAAAATTTAATGAGACAGAATAAGAGAGAGTAAATCTGCAAATAAGATTTGGAAACTGAAAATAAGATTTGGAATCTTTTTTATCAAGCCTAATCACAAAAGCTGCAATGGAGTAGGTAAAACGTATTTGTTGTATTGCAATATGAAAGCAAAGAAAAAAAAATAAGGAAATGGAAGCTTCAGCGTCAGATTTTCCGACTTGACGTGGGTTGTCCGACTCTTTAAACATCCAAAGTTGGTGAGAAACCGTTGACTAACCGCCACGCTTGCCGCAGTACCCGAATCTATCGCTTTATGTCTGTGCACATAATCACATGTTCGACCAATTTTCTGTGACGAGACAATCTTTGATTATATATCAAACTAGCTGAAGTTTCTGGTACGTTGGTGTTTCTGAATCCTGATGGAGAGACATGAACCTGGTGCATCTCTGCCTTCGGGTTCAGCGATTGAAACCCGGGTTGGTTCAAAGAGAGTTCGCGACAACATTGTACATCCTGTGGATATAAGCACGCCATCCCCTCAGTTTGTGTCTCCAAGCCCTGTGGTATACAGAGAAGTGAAGCATTTCAAGAAGTGGGCGTCTTGGTTGATACCTGTTTTCGTGATTGCCAATGTTGTCATGTTTGTTATCACTATGGGGGTCAACGACTGTCCCAAGAATTCTGCCTTTTGTATTGCTCGGTTCCTTGGTAGATTCTCGTTTCAGACATTCAAAGAGAACCCTCTTCTTGGTCCCTCATCTACCACGTAAGTCTCTCTCTTTTTCATCACCCCTTGATTATTGCATAAGACCTTGATTCCTGCATTCAGATAAATCACCATGAAATGAATTTACTAGACAATAAGCTTCTCATCGTAGTGATTCAACCATTGAGTGGAATGTTTATGTTAATGATTGTAGATCGTTTGTTTTTATTCCCCTTTTATGGTAACGTCTTGATAAGGTAATTAAAACAGGCACTAGGATGATTCTTGAATGGGCAGATACAGATAAATGCAGAATTACAAATACCAGAGAGTGCTGTTTTTTACTTGCTTGTTTTTGATTGGCATACAATTTGCTTTAGGCTGAGGAACATGGGTGCTCTAGACGTAAATAAGGTGGTACATGGACACCAAGGATGGCGCTTGCTCACCTGCAATTGGTTACATGCAGGGGTTTTTCATCTCCTGGCAAATATGTTGAGTCTTCTGATTATCGGGATTCGGCTCGAGCAGGAATTTGGTTTTGGTACGTACTTTGACCTTGGTACAACATTAAATCACCAAAATCTTTTGTCTGATAAGTTCTGAAGTCAGTCTACAGTTGACGAGTTTTTGGTTTAAACTTCCTCTTCAGTTTGGTACTCCTTAAAATCCATTTCTCGTGGTGTGTGATCACCACTGACATTTCATTCTGTGCAATCTGCAGTGAAGATTGGTTTGCTTTATGTCATATCTGGTTTTGGTGGAAGTTTGCTGTCAGCTCTTTTTATCCAATACAACATTTCTGTTGGTGCTTCTGGGGCACTTTTTGGGTTACTAGGTGCCATGCTTTCAGAACTCATTACCAACTGGTCAATGTATGCTAATAAGGTATCACTGCCGACCTGCTTGGTTTTTCTTAATCACCATATTTTTAGACCTTATATATTAAAGCTAGTTTACTGATAAATATTCTGTCCACAATTTCAGGTATCTGCTTTCATTACTCTTATTCTCATCATCATCATCAACTTAGCAGTGGGAATTTTACCTCATGTTGACAACTTTGCTCATATTGGAGGCTTTCTTGCTGGTTTCTTTATGGGGTTTGTGTTCCTAATCCGGCCTCAATTCGGATGGTATACACAAAGATATAATCCGCATGGATATATTTCTGCTGCGACTGAATCTAAATTCAAAATGTATCAGCGCATATTGTGGTTCGTCTCTCTTTTCCTTATAATCGTGGGGTAAGCATTCCAAATCTGTTGTGAGTTTCTGTTCCAACTTCAGATTACCCCTCATAGTTTTGATATGAATTACAGCAAACAGAAACATTTCATTCCTGAAGCTATTTGGAAAGTTAGAAATAAGGTTTTCCATTATAACCTAAATCTCTGGTGTGATGTGATTTATGATTTCAGGTATACAGTTGGCCTGGTTTTGCTTCTGAGAGGGGTTGATGCCAACGAACACTGTTCATGGTGTCATTACCTATCTTGTGTTCCTACAGCCAAATGGAGCTGCAATGCTCAACCAAAAACTTGCTTGGTACCTAATTCTGATACCCTTTTGTGCATTTTCACATACCTGAAGTGAAGAATCCTTTGCTTGTTGGTTTAATGCTTGTGGAGATGTTTTTTTGCAGTTTACAGAAACCGGCAACCAGCTGAATGTGACATGCACAAGCAATGGAAAGTCAAACGTATACATGTTGTCGGGATTCACAGACAGGCAGATCCAGAGCTTATGTTCTCAACTCTGCACATGATCTACCAAGATATAAATGGATGTTGTACACATTTTACTTGGTCCATACTTTTCCCAATTTCTTGATATATTCATTTTGATATATAAACATTTATATATTTACCCGTTTGGTATGCAATAAATAAGTTACTAAAATACACAATAATTTATCAATTATAATAAAAAAGGTATGGTCCAAATCAAGGTAAGGTTAAATTCCAACGGTTCAAAATAACGTTACTTTAAAGAGTTAATTGTAATTTTTTGTAAATTTAAAATTAAAACGACATTATTTTGAATGATTCAGATTGAGATCAGGCTCAAATTCAAATTATTCGACAAAAACTCAACTAAAATTTAGATCAAAATCAAACAGCATGTTGAAAGAATTGGATAACCGGATCCCTACTTAGTCGATTACCATTCTTGATGGCAAAAACTTAAATTTGGATTTTTGGAATTAGAGACGGAATTTTCTGTCGATTTTATTCTCCCTAACCTGTTTCATGAATCTCAATCATCTATTTATGCAAGACTTATATGAAACCTATATAAATAAATGACTGAAATTCGCGGGACATGGTAGTAACAAAGTAAAATGAAGAGAAGTCTTAGCTTTTGAAATTAAGGGTTAAACCGTAGTATTATCATAATGCGTCCTTAATTGCTGAAGACGACCGAACTAGTACAACAAGGCCCAATATAGATAGTCCATAGGGGTATTTTTGTAAATAAATCCCAAGCTTCCAACAACAGAGATTGATACTGAGAGAGCCAACTTTGTTGTCACCAAGAAATCGAAGGAGAAGGACTCCAATTTCGTCTCTTAACGTATCCGTTATCACCGAAACATGGTAACGATTCGGGCCGTCAACGGCTGTTCGTTACTTCGCTGCTCTTCTGCTTCTTCTTCTTCATCTCCGCCTCTCTCCGCTTTCCGACGCCGTCTTAACCATTTCACGACCTTACAGTTTCGTCCGTACTCTCGACTTCTTTCTCCGTTCACCGTACTCCGTTGTGAGCTCCGTTTCTTTGTTCATGGCGGGGGAGGTAGTGGTCGGACTCTCTCCACGCACAGTCTCGTAGACAGAGTGATGGAACAGCTCGCAGCTTCCATTCGAAGCAAGCGAGTTCGCTCCGCGATTAAGTAAGCTTCTACCTAATTTGATTTGTGTAATCATTCATCGTCAGAGTATTAATTGAACAAAATTTTCAGATTAACGAGTAGCGGAGAGCTTCTGGAAGATAAGCTGCTGAACAGGCAGTTACAGAAGGGAATGCTTCTAGAATTCAAGAAAGATGCAGAGAGAGTGCTATTGGCTGTGACTCAGAGACCTGACGGGAAGAAGAATTGGATGGTTTACGATCAGGTTCTAAGTAGAAATCACCCGGCATTTTGACTAGGTTGCTTTTGCTAGGTGTTGTGGAACTCTCTGTTTATCATTTTTGTTTCATATTCATCTGTTTGTTGTTCTAAACGAATCTTCTTGTGATAACAGAATGGTGTATCATCCTCAATTAAACCACAACAAATTACGTATATTGTTCCTGGTGTAGAGAATTTTGATCACTCAGACATCTCAAGCTTTGTTCAAAAAGCTTGGGATAACTTGGTTGGTTCATTTTTAACTAAGCTGTTATTTTTACCCTGTAAATTCTTTGATTTGCTGTAGTGACCTCTATGTGCTTGTTTGTTTGGTGTAGGACCATTCACTGCTGGAGTTTGCTTGGGTTGAGCTTCTCGAGAATAATAAGTCGGTAACACCGGAAGAGTTAGCAGAGGTTAATATTATTGCTTCTGTTGTTGATGAGTTGTTTTTCGAGAATTACAATTGTATCTCACTCTGCAGATGGTTTTCGGTAGTGCGGATCCGCTTGAGAGTTATTGTGCACATCTTCTGCTATCAAAGGATGATTTGTACTTTACAGTCTTGGAGACAAGAGGATCTCGTTCTATCTATGGGCCTAGGTCTACTGCTCAGGTGTATGTTTTACATTTCTGTTGTATATTCTTATCCTTTGCTTGATCACGTGTAATATGAATAATTTGGCGTATCCCATCATAAATATTTACCACCTTTTTGTATCTGTTGGTTTGCAAGGAAATGGCCATTTTCTAGAACTGATTCTTTGCATATAGTAATTAAGAACGTAACAGAATGGCTAGCAGGCCTATCCTTTGACTCCTGAAATTACGGTCAATTACAATCTCTGCATTAATTAATATTTGTTTTCTTAGCCTCGAAGGAGTGGTGGTACTAGAATCTGTTTGGATTCTGCATTAAATCATGTTTATGAGGCGGCCGTTAAGTTTATGCTCTTTTTCCATTTGGAGAAGAGTTGTAACATGTAGGACTTTGCAATAACTCACGTTTCACTCTTGTTTGCAATTACAGTTGCATCTTTTAAGTAGCTAGGGGGATCCATTTGAGCAACATTGGAAGTAGAAATGTCAAATTCTTTACCAGTTGATGCTGTGAAGGTTCATTTTGTTTTCCAGTTAACAAATTATTTCTCCTTATTTGGCACTAACTTTGTTTTCCCAAACTAGGTGGAAGAACTCATGCGTAGGAAGCTCGCAAAGGAAGCTGCGGATAAAGAACTTCAAGAGTTTGTACAGATATTGACATCTGCTAGGTTGCTGACTTCAAATAATAAACCTCCTAAATCTTCATGGCTGGTTGACGAGAAAAACCGACAAAAAATCGAGTCTCTCGAAGCATATGCAATTGATGCTTGCAAAACTGATGAACAGAAGAGAACTGCTGGAATGGTAATATGTTTTATTTGACTAGTTTATTTGAATCTAATTTAGGTTTATGTTTCAAAGTTAATCAAGATGAGACCTGTGTAATAAACTAAAGAATCTCAGATATCGGAAAAAGAAACTGACGATGTTTCTTCACTAACTTTATCCTTTTTTATTTTTATTTTTTTCACTTGTCCTTATTTTCAGATTCTCAAGGCAGTGGGAATGACAAAAACAGCATCATCTGCTATGAACCTTCTCACAGATATTGGCTATTTTCCTGTTCATGTGAATCTTGATGTGTTGAAGCTCAACATTCGTACTGAACATTCAGATGAGATTATAGTGGCTGCTGAAGCTCTTCTATCAGAGTCATCCGACCCAGACGAGGTAGGCTGTAGCTGCTACAAAAACTTCAAACTATCCATTTTTTTAGGGTGAAATGAGAATGGAAACCTTTCATAAGTTCTAGAAGGCTATTGAAGATTCTGATTTTATGGTGACCTTACTGACCCTCTGATACTTATTGGAGGCTGTACATTTGATATTTTTGGCATAGGCTGACCGACAAGATCTTACCCATTTGAAAGTCTACGCCATTGATGTTGATGAAGCTGATGAGGTAATTGGTTGACAATATCTTTTTATGTATGAAATTTTGATCATTTTAAATCCTTTTAATAATTTCTTTTCATATTTGTCATTCTTTGTGCCTAATCACAAATTCTGCCAAATTTTTATTTAGCTTGACGACGCCTTGAGTTCAACAAGGTTACAGGATGGCCGGATCAAGGTTTGGATACATGTTGCAGATCCAGCTCGTTATGTACTACCTGGAAGCAGAGTGGACAAGTAATACTGTTGGTTTGAAATTCTTGCTAAATAATGTATTTACTTTTATTTCTGAAGATAAACAAACCTTTAAAATAATCATGTTTAGGGAGGCAAGGAGCAGAGGAACTTCTCTTTTCCTCCCTACTGCTACTTATCCTATGTTTCCAGAGAAACTTAACCTTTAAAATAATCATGTTTAGGGAGGCAAGGAGCAGAGGAACTTCTGTTTTCCTCCCTACTGCTACTTATCCTATGTTTCCAGAGAAACTTGCCATGGGGGGAATGAGCTTGAAACAAGGGGAGGCTTGCAATGCTGTCTCAGTATCCGTCACCCTACATTCTGATGGCTGGTATGCATATGTCTTAGATTAATCCTTGTCTAGTGATTAAATTGTCCTTTTTGTTACAAGGCTGTAATTTGCTTAGGAATTCACTTACTAAATCCTAGCCATAGCAAAATGTTTAAATGAAAGTTGGCTACAATGAGGATATGAAATTGATTTCTTGTTCATGTGTACGGGATGTGAAAGTTGGTATTCTGGAGCTGCATGCAATTGGCCTCTCGTAAACCTTTTAAGGCTTGTCTGTAACATAAACCTGGTGCCAATGTAGAACCATTGGCCTAAATGCATTAAGATCAGTCTATTATTAATCTAGTTACCACTTGTTCATTTCCATCTCATTACTCGATGTCCTCCTCCAAATATGCATTTTAATTGAAGCTACAAGGTAGTTAAACCACGATGGTTCTTAGTAAGGATATTTATGTCTATCTGGTACAACAGCATCGCAGAATATTCTGTCTGCAACTCAATCGTCAAACCTACCTACATGCTGACATATGAGAGTGCTACTGAGCTGCTCAACTTGAACTTGGAAGAGGAGATTGAACTTAAAATCCTTCATGAGGCTGCAACTCTCAGGTCTCGATGGCGCAGACAACAGGTTAGATTTCAGTATTTAGATGTAGACAATTCTTGGATAAGACTTCTTGGTGACACTATTTCCAAGAACCTCCTATTGAGATCAGACTTGTGATCTTGATGATTTAAGTTTCATTCAAATAACTGGTCATGTTAGAGTGATGGTATGAGATGATGTAAGAAGCAACGCTAGGGAATAAACAAGTGAAACATATCTTCTTGAAAGCAGAATTCTGCTCCCTCCTCCCTTTATGGAGTTTCTGTGTTGAGTTTGCAAGCTTGCTACCCCTTTTGCTGCAACTGTGGTATTATCATCTGTATCTCATCAGATGCCTACTTGTGCTCCATTAATCTTCTACATAAGAGGGGTTGCAAGCTTCCATGGGGAGGAGAGTTTGTTTCTGACTTGAGGTGTCAATTGACTTTACAAGCATTCAACCTTTTTCATTTTACTTCTTCTATAAATTGCAATCACTTAATGGTTTCTTGATGATTGTTTGAGACAAGATTCTCATCTTAAATGAAATAACTGTAAAAAATCATTTGCATGTTTTAGGGTGCAATTGACACAGCCACATTAGAACCTCGTGTCAAGGTAGTTAACCCAGAAGATCCAGAGCCATCAATCAATCTTTACGTTGAAGATCAGGCTGGTCCTGCCATGCGACTTGTCTCTGAGATGATGATACTCTGTGGAGAAGTTATAGCCACCTATGGGTCCCGTAACAACATTCCTCTACCATATAGAGGACAGAACCAGTTGAACATTGACACATCTGCATTTGCACATCTTCCTGAAGGACCAGTCAGAAGTGCTGCTATTGTTAAAATAATGCGTGCTGCTGAAATTGATTTCAGGAAACCTGTACGCCATGGAATTTTAGGAGTTCCTGGTTACGTCCAGTTTACTTCTCCAATTCGTAGATACATGGATCTTCTTGCTCATTATCAGGTGTTTTTCACCCCTTAAATTAATCCACCATATTTATTTGATATTCAGTCACAGGTTTCATTTGTGGGATGAGATGTTAGCCTTAAGCTCCTGTTTCTCTCTTCTCACTGTTTGGTAGTTCGAGTTGTTTTTGTTTTGGGAGTTGGTTGGTATGATGAGGTTTACTCAATTTTTGTTTGAACTAATCGTGTGCACAGCAAACTGATAAAGATGCAAAATTATCTGAACAGGTCAAGGCAGTCCTTAGAGGTGAATCTCCTCCCTTTTCAGCTGGTCAGTTAGAAGGGATTGCATCAATGCATAATATCCAAGCTAGGTTGGTGAAAAGGCTTTCCAGCAGCAGTCTACGCTATTGGATAATAGAATTCCTGAAAAGGCAACCAAAGGAGAGAAGATATCATGCACTGGTTCTTAGATTTATTAAAGATCGGATTGCATCCTTATTGATCACTGAGGTACGCATCATATATGGAAAAAAGAAGTTGACTACAAGAAATTTGTATCTTTACTGATCACTGAGGTAAGCATCATATATGGAAATAAAGTTGAGTACAAGAAATTGCACTTGAATCGCATTCTTCCCGCTACCGTCAATCCCTGTCCCCCCATTCTCCTCTCTCCCCTCTCACATGGGCATATCAAGGTGAAAAAGGGTGGGAAAAATGAGCAAAATCTAACCACCTGGCCTTTTTGGTCTTGATTGTTCTTTCATTTGTACTTTGATTGTCCAAAGGTGGTTGCACCCTGCAGCACGTGTAGCAACAAGCACAACCTACCATATAACATGAAAAGAGTAAAATCACAGTTCTCCAATTTCTTTCAATCATTGTTGAATGCTGTGATTTCCATTTTTTTGAGCCATTTTCAATCAATGGTTGGTTACATGCTGTTCTCATTCTACAAATTTTGTGTTTTTCTTTTTCTGGCAGGCTATTGTTATGTGCTGTAACTCTTGGTTGAACTAATTGTTTGGTTTCTGAATGCTGCAGGTGGGATTTCAAGCAGCTGCTTGGGTATCTGAGGGGGTACAGGTAGGGGATGAATTGCAGGTTCAGGTAGAAGAAGCTCACCCACGTGATGATTTTCTTTCCCTCAAGGAGGTTGGTGAGGGATAAAACTGCCCCTTTTGAAGTTTAACCAACAAGCAATTCCATATAGCCCTATATATAATAAGGCATATGCTCTTTCAGATTATTTTTGAGAGAATGATCAGAAAAGGATGAATTTTCATTTAGGCCTAATTTCAAGTCCTGAAAAGTGCAATTTTGCAAAATATATTCAGTGTTGCATAAAGAATCCTAGCACTCATCCAACACTCAACTAACTTGAAGTATATTGTTGAAGTTTTGATGTCTCTGCCTGGGAAGCTCCAAACAGAACTCTGACTCTCTGCCTGGGAAGCTCCAAGCTGACGTTGGTTTGAAGCATGTTTTTGGTGGTACGACTAATTGCAACTTTACCATTTTGTTGTGGGATAACTGAGTTTAGCCTGTATGGAGATCCTTGTAATCTTAGTATTATGTAACAAAAATAAACTTCAGAGAGTCGGTTCTGAAGGTGAAACTATGTCCTTCATCGGAATCAAAGCTGTGTATACAGTTGTCTTTTTGAAATTGGCAATGACATTTTGCTATATATTGTTATTACTTGTTTCTTATGCTTATGTTACATTTCAGCTGTGCCAAAAATTGACTTCTAACCTAGGGGAAGAATTGGCTTGCTAAGAGAATTAGAGAAAACGTTCACCGCTGATCATAAAATGGGGACAACTGACAAAGTTCCATCCTTTGGGGAAGAATATTAGTATAGTCGTAAGGTGAGACTTTCCAAACATCCTCTTTAACACTTAGCTTTTTGGATTCGAGTTCTCAAGATTTTGTATTGGAGGCGCGAGTTATTTTGCCTTTTATTATTAATAACTTGGAATTTGAATGTATTGAGTTCAATCCTTTTGACTAAGTGGTTCCTTAGATTGACCACATTTACTATGGTGCTAAAAACAAGAGTGTAATTTGAGTTGGTCGAATGGTGTGCGCTGGACATTGACTATGAGGCTCATTGGAGACCCCTCGGTGGTTAAATAACATGTGCACCGAATAAATAATGAGACAAGTTGACACAAATCATTATGAAATCAGAAACAAAATTTATAAAGCCTGTCTACTTTATGCTGTTTCATCTGTCATAGGAAAGGAACTCATGTTCATGTCCAGCTAAACATTGTGAATTCCTGTTCTTTGAGAATTACATCACACTGTTGTTTGGTCCCTTCTCCCGACTAAGAAGCATTTTGTTTATGAAACTTAGCCATCTCGTCCTCAGACCAAAAAGACTTTCTTTTTTGGTGTGTAACTGATGCATAGATGAAGACTGGTGTGTTAGTAATTGTAATTGTCGAGGAGGAACTTAATTTCCATAAAAAATAAAGCTGTCCCGTGACTGCTAGATTAGAGAGATGGGTGTGAAGAATTGTTCCAAACACGACAATCTTTTCTCGAAATCAGAGTAGGAAAAAAGTTAAGAACCTTTTCAGCCCCATACACCCTTTGTTCAGAGCTTCATGTTAATAGTTGTCAAGATTCATTCAGAGTAGGGAAAAAGTTAGAACCTTTTCAGCCCCATCCACCCTTTGCTCAGAGCTTCGTGTTAATAGTTGACAAGATTCGTTTGGTTTAAAATCAACCACTCACTCGTTTTCTCTTTCTGCGTTTTGTTTGCTTATAATTCAAAGAGATTGAAAACTGAAATTTTAGGATCTTGTCCTGCTTTTTTGTCTCTCATTATCTGATTGCTAAATCACATTGTTCTCCAGATCTACTTGATTCTTCTTCTGTGTATTCACTCTAATCCTCAAGAATCGTAAACTAGTGTTCTCTTATCAACCGGAGTATGGTAGAACCAGGACAACTCAGCAATGAATTTACATATATATATAGAAAAAAAATATATATATATACGTATATGATGTTAGTTGCGGGAAGGGGGCTGATAATCTTATGATTGGTTGTCAGCTAACCGAATCTGTTATTCTTAACAGATTCTTAGTATAAATAAGCAATAGACGAGGAGAGGAGGGCAGTGAGTATATTGTTGAGTGTGTGAACCATAGGCTGGAGGTCCTGGTCCTCGAAACCAGATTATCGTTTGTATTCGTTTACTGAAATCTATAGCAAACTACATATTTTCATACCTATTTTCCTGGATCCTATCAGAGTACTAACTGTTTGTACCAAAACTTTCGTTTAAAATTTCAATATTAACATGGATAACCTTTAGCCCCTATTTTTAATCTAAGACGACCTCAATGTCATTTAGTTATTTCTACGATGATTCTGCACTAAAAGTTCATCCCATTAAAAAAAACACACACACATATAGAACTAAGCATCGAACTTTGCATAATGTGAACAAAGCCTGAGAACCATCAGGGCTTGTGGCCCTTGAAATTGAAGATACTGATCAGGTGGGGGATACTGGGAAAGGAGAGAGATCACGTCACATGGAAGCATGATGATGATGAAAATGATTCCTCAAGAAAACTGACGCTCAATTGGTGTATCCTGTCCCCTTTTATGAGGTCTCACCCACATGCAAACCTCTATTCAATTCTTTGGATCAGCCCCATGCAACCTTGTTCCTTCTTTCCTAAACACCCTCTCAGTCTGATCACTACATAGCTTCTTCAAGTTTTTGAGTGAACACACACACACTCACAAAACACACAGTTTTAAAGAAGACATCTGTAAGTTGTATATTCAAGCTCAAGTGAAATACCCCTTTTCTCCGTTACACAGATTATTGCTATTGCCCATAGATAGAATTTCACCGTTTTCTGATCATCAGGGTCTCCTGGAAATATTCTATGAAATGCAATTTACAAATCCTGAGTCCTGATGATACTATATTGTAATAACAAGGATCAGAAAGTCAATATCAGAACCAAATATAAACGTGATCAGTGTAAAAGCTCTCCTATCAATCAGAGTGAACCAAAAAAAAAAGAGCAGACACCTAAAAACAAGCCATGTTACCATATGCCATTGCTTATATATATCAATTGACTATGCACCATCGACATGATTTCCTTACTATTCTTCTTTCCCTCTTCTGCATTGTACATAGTTACAGTATATCAGAAGTTTAACTCCATGTTAGATTATGCCGTGAGAACCACATGTCCATGAAGAGGTACGGAAAGGAAAATTGAGAATATTTTCTTAATGTATTCATAAATGATGTATTTTAGATAAATCAAATATAGGCTCTCAGGTTCTGTAACATTCTATTCCCATGTGCCAAACTTTTTTTTTTTTTTTGAAAGAGAGATCTACAGATACTATCATTTGGATGTGTATTAGGTAAATATTTAAATTGATTTAATAGCCTGTAAATCACGTTAGTCGGGTATTTCACACTAGACAAGTTCTATACAACAAACTCGATTAAAAGAGTGTAGATGGGAGAAAACGAATACATTACCTTTTGATTCCATGCTCCACCACTCCATCAACTCGATCACTCTAAGAGCACGTCAAACTTAATAAAAAAGTGAGAGTCATTGAGTAGCAATATATATATATATTTTGTCTTATTATATTGGAATAAATTCTAGATTAAGATATTGTTTTTGGCTTTGACTTGAAACAATCACAGGCGAGTTTAGTGTCTAAGTCTACCATTAAGACTGATTGAGAAGACTTTGTTATTTTACATAGAGATATAAGAAATTAACTAAGCCATGTGAGCTTGGAAAGGTATTATACATCTTGCACATGCAAAGTCAAACAATTCTAAACCACTTTCTCTTCTTCTATCGTTTGCATTGATTTACTCAAAAGCTGTTTGATGATTCGATAGTTTTCTTTATTATACTCTAATTATTATAATATTATTTTAGTTATCCCTATGACCATTAAAATTAATGTTATTTAAATTATTATTGCATACCAACATATAATTTAAATTGTGTAAGAATAATTTAACGAAATCATATCTTGATGTTCATAAAAAATATTAAATTAATAGTTCCCTAACTATAAAATGAACAAATATTGTAACTTTAGCTAAATTATTTAGCACAATTATAGAATAAAGTTGGGCACTTGTGATTATTATACATAGCTCTATTGTGTATATTCCCTTTTTCTTTTTTACTTTTGGACTCATATTATGGATATTTTAATTATTATTTTTACTTTAGCTCAAGTGGTCAATTCATTTTTTAATTGCTAGTGTGATATAATTTTTTTATGGGGCCATTAAACCAAAGTAAATACTGAGAAGTACCTGAAAACTATTTTGATGGGACCATACCCTCACCCAATTTATTAATATTCAATGCAATATTTTGCACATGATTTAATACTAAATTCTATAACGAAAGCAATTTCAGATAAAATGAGTAAAAGTGCAAAATAAGAAAAAACACACATTTATTCTTATTTACATGACCTAATTAGAATTTTTTAAAATACTTGATAAACTAAAAATAAAAACTTTCGATTGGTTTAATAATAAAAACTTTGAATCAGTTAACTTTTTGATTCGTTTTTAATTTTTGGTATAATTTAGTTCAATAATTTTTAATGTTAAAAACTAATCAAATTATTAATTAATCGATCAATTTTATAAACTAAAATATATCGATTGATTTTCATTTAACAACCTTATTTTTTCTTATACTTTAAAATTTTCAATGATTAAAAATAGTATTCTTCAATTATTTTTCAAATTCTTTAATTTTATTCAATTTTAAACTTGTTTTATGACGATCTACTAATCGTTGAATTTTTTAAACTTTAAACATTTTGTCTTACCAGTTTAACTTTCGGTCCAGTTTTGAAAATATCAACTAATTTATTATTAATCTTATTTATGAAATTATTAAGGATTGGCCAATGTTAATCTTATTTATGAAATTATTAGGGATAGCAATGGGGTTGGCCCATGTTTTTTTTTAAAATATAAAATATAAAATAAAATATTTTTCTAATTAAATTTAGGTCTAAGTTATTCAAGCTCAGATTTACTTAAAACTCAACTATTTTCAATAACGCGATATTGTTTTGTTTAGAATAATTGAGTCTCAAGTCAATTTATACGTAAACTTGACCTATTAAAACAATTAAATTTAAGTCCACATGTCAATAATTGTCATTTCTAAAAAATTATGTTTATTGATTAATTAAAAAAAATTGATACATGGGTTTCTTTTTAAGAATAAAGTTTCTTCCCTCAACTTTTCATTCCCGTCCTCTCGTAGGCTTTACTTTAACGGTGAAAGCTCCGTGACCATTGAATGGAGCATTTTGCCATTAAAGTGAAAAAGTAACCTTGTCTAGAATCGAAGGATAAAATGGAAAACGACGGCTCTCCTGTCCGAGTCCAGATCTTCTGTCCAGTTTTATTCTGTTTCATAGAATCTCAGCTATTTATTTTGCGAGTTTCACGTGGGTATCATGCGAATCTTACATAAATAAATGATTAAGATTTATTGGATACAATAAGACACCATAATATTAGACAGAGAATCTGGACTTGTCTCCTCCTACTAGCATAAGACATCTCTATTCCTTTGGACCTTTTTTGTTCTTTTCTCGTAACATATATACCCATTTAATTAGTTTCAAACTTTACTAAAGTCTTTACATGTTAATTTATCTGATAAATTTAAGAATAAAATTCAATTTTAGTTGTGAATATGTATTTTAAAAATGAAGTAATAAAGCGACGTATTATTAAACTTTTTCAGATTTTATGTATCAGCGAAATTTTCATTAAATTGTTGTTATTGTTGATGACGCTTTAGATTTAAGGTTATATACTATTGAATCTCCCCGGATTTCATATTTTAACGAGAATTTTACATTATATTGTTGTTATCATTTTATAATCATTTGACTAATTAGGGATTAAGTAGTGTGAAATGAATCAAAATAGACCACACCATCCCATGTGCACAACTCAACCAATTGGGTAATTCTTATATAAAAATATATAGAAAATAGAATAACGTTAAATAATAAATACACACCAATAGTATTTGATATTGCATTTAACCTGTTTGAGTAAATTTCCCATAGTACCCTTTCCTCAATAAATACAACCCCCCACCTTCACAGCCTCTCCACACGCCCACAACGCAAACCTCTCCGCTGTCTCAATGGCTCGTGTAGGTTTCTGCATTTTGGCTATTCTCTCACTACTCTCTCTAGCCACCGCCAAAATCCCTGGAGTCTACTCCGGCGGACCGTGGCAGACAGCCCACGCCACCTTCTACGGCGGCAGTGACGCCTCTGGCACAATGGGTACGTACACGCTACTAACTTAGTGACAAACGTAACTAAATAAACACCATTTTTAACCTGTGAATATGTACAGGAGGTGCTTGTGGGTACGGTAACCTGTACAGCCAAGGGTACGGAGTGAACACGGCGGCACTGAGCACCGCGCTGTTCAACGAAGGCCTGAGTTGCGGCGCCTGCTTCGAGATCAAGTGCTCTGCTTCCGACGACTCCAGATGGTGCAACCCTGGTAACCCTTCTATTCTCATCACAGCCACCAACTTTTGCCCTCCAAACTACGCTCTCCCCAGCGACAATGGCGGCTGGTGCAACCCTCCTCGGCCCCACTTTGATCTCGCCATGCCCATGTTCCTGAAGCTCGCACAATACAAGGCCGGCATCGTCCCCGTCAACTATCGCCGGTCAGTCTCCTTTAACGTACTATGATATTATTATTACTAAAATCTTTGCAACTAAACGGCCGCAATGATGAATTTTAGGGGTTTTTGGTTAATTAATTCATATTTAATTTAGTTTCCCGGCGTCTTTTCTCGGGAATCAAACAGAACCTGAAAAGACACGCTGCACAGCTCTCTATAGGTCCTAGTTAGTTGTGCATCGTCTACTAAAATGAACTGAAATTTTGGTTCGAAAAGACTATAATACCCTTACCCACTTGACATGGAAAAGTTAGGATTGGCTCAGTCATCGACGAATTATTTTGATGTGAGTCGATTCCAACCGTTGGATTACCATCTGATGGAATTTACAACTCGGTGGTCCCCACCACAGTGTTCAGTGCAGGAAGCAGGGAGGCATCAGATTCACGGTTAACGGTTTCCGTTACTTCAACCTGGTTTTGGTCACCAACGTCGCGGGTGCAGGAGACATCGTGAAGGTGAGCATTAAAGGTACCAACACTGGCTGGCTGACCATGAGCAGGAACTGGGGGCAAAACTGGCAATCCAACGCCTTACTTGTGGGGCAGGCTCTGTCTTTTAGGGTCACGGGCAGTGACAGACGCACGTCAACTTCCATGAACGTGGCGCCTTCTAATTGGCAGTTTGGTCAGACCTTCACGGGCAAGAATTTCCGCGTCTGAGTCATCGTCTCATTTTGTTGTTATTAGTTATTACACAGAGTTTAAGAATGTCTTTCCCGCCTTCAATTTTCTCAGCCTATTTTCTCGGGAAATTTTGAGGGTTAAAAAGGAAATAGTTGGTAATATAGAGTACTAGGAAAAGTCTGGTCTATTTTGTTTACCATTCCATTACCTGCTAAAATGGTGAAGATGTAGTGTTCTAAGAGTCCTGAAGCGGCTGCAACTATAAGAACCTGTAGCCCGCAGCTCTTATTCACATATATGTTATCTGAAATCACTCTTTAGTACTAACTATGGTCTTAATTACTTCTCTTATGAATTCAGAAGGTGCAAGTTGCAATGTAGTTCTTACCCGTTTGGGATTAGAACATGGTGCACCCAATTGTTGGTGTATGTTCTTGTCAAGTGGCAGTGATACCTATCAATAGCTTTCATGGCAAAAATGCATAAATGCCCTTTTGCTCATAGTTGTGTTAATAGCATTTGAAGATGCTTTTGATCAACATAAAAGATTGCTTCTTGGTTACTTGTCTCTTCATTGTTTCTTCTGTAACTCGGTTTCTGAACAACCCCAGTTAAGGGAAATGCCTGATAGCGATCGTAAATATCTGGTAACTTTAGGAGACAAAAAGAAGATGATTCGGATATGTGAAGTTTAAAGCAGCTAAGCAATAGGGCGGTGTAGAGATTCTGTTAGTATTTTGTTCATCAAGAAAGAATTTGCATTTGTACCCTTTCAAAGGCATTCAACTTTTGCTTCATAAAATCAGGGAATAGGTCCTGTCCTGGACATAGATAAATACGTCGGTGAGATTTAATCTTAGAAATTGAAGATTTCATTGTAAAACCAGTGCTTGTCCACTAAAATTCTGTCGTGGGAAGATAATTTTGTAAAATTAACGATGAGCTTATCTATAAGTTGGTTGTTTCTGTGAATTTCATTTGCCGTCATGTTTGACCATATTCTTCCATTTAAAGTGGTTCAGGAATCAAGAATGTCACTTCTAGCTCGTCTTTCTTGAACAAAGGACTCCAAATTCAAGTTATTGACTCTTGGAGTGTTTACATATATGAAAAAGTTCATTAATGCTTGAGAGAAAGGACACGACAACCAAGCCTATCCCACATATGCTTATGTTTCTGTAGCTATCTGTTGTGCTAAAATATTTGCTGCAGCATACAGATAAATACATGTTGACATGATTCAGACTGCCGCTAAAGTTGTCTGAAATACTTGAAGCAAAACTGAAAAGACAAAAGCTGTACACTGCTTGAGTAATCAAGGCTTATGCACATGACTGAACTCCTGAAACTTCACTCAAGAAAAGAGTGGGGAAGCTGATGGCCGAGGATAGGCAGTCCGGGATTTGGCATTGTCGGTGGCAGTTTTGTTGCCCTCCTTTTCGGTAAGTTTATTAGATGCATCCTTTGAGTCTTGAAGCTGTTCTAATACCAGTACCACCTCCTTCATTGTTGGCCTGAATTTTGCATCTGCTGCTAAGCATTGAAGAGTAAGTTCTGCTATCTTTTGGACCCGACCGAGTGAATACTGGCCTTCAAGACGAGAATCCAGAATGTGCAGAACTCTACGCTTGTTTGTCAGGTAAGGTTTCGCCCACTCCACCAGGTTGTGCTGTCCTGAGGGCCTATTCTTGTCTATTGCTCGCCGACCAGATAAAATTTCCAGAAGTACAACCCCGAAACTATACACATCGCTCTTTGCAGTTAAATGACCTTTCCAACATCAACATGAAATTATTAATCAGAATACAGTATATGACACCATTCCTATAGAAACCATATCCCAGGATATTCCACCGATAACATTATGATAGTAAACACAAAGTTTTAAGCTTTTCATCGGAAATTGAAGAATGATACTCAGAGGAAACAATGGCTAGAGGAGAACTTCGAAGCAAAACTTTACTTCTCAGTTATAAACTTAAAAGAGCTTTGAGAGATTGAGATAATTAGTATACATCGTAAGTAAACAACACGAACAAGCTCATATGATCAAAATTTCCTACCTGTCGCCAGATACTCAGGTGCTGCATATCCATAGGTCCCCATGACTCTGGTAGAGACATGGCTCTTATCACCAATTGGTCCATCCCTGGCCAACCCAAAATCAGAAAGCTTTGCATTGTAGTTCTGTAAATGTATAGCACAAGCCATTATTAACTCTGAATCATACTAGTAAAATTACAGAGAAGTACTAAGTGATAACCAGAAAAAGCAGCATACCGAATCGAGCAGGATATTAGAGGTCTTAAAGTCGCGATAAATGACCTGTGTTTCAGAGCTATGAAGAAATGCAAGTCCTCTTGCAGCACCTAGAATAATTTTCATTCGAGTACTCCAAGAGAGGGGATGGAATTGAGACCCTCCTATTTCATAATAAACAAATAGCTTCCGTGTCAAAACCTAAATTACAACCATCAAAAGCTGAACTACCACAATGAACAAGAGAAACATACTCCTGAACAAGTGATTCTCCATGCTGCCTCGGGGCATGAACTCATAAACCAGTAGCCTATGTTCATCTTCTAAGCAGTAACCAACCAGTTTAACAAGATGAGGATGACGTAATTGCCCAAGGTAGTTGATCTCAGCCTGCACCACCAAAAACACAACAAAAATCAACTTGCTGGATTTGATCATCAGAACAATACTTGGCAAGCACAAACTCTGTGGACATCAGATAGCTGTTTTCCTGGAATTGCCACTGTTGAACACGGTAATAAAATTAGAACTAAGGCCCTCCTGAAGTAGAATCTTCAGTAATTGTGCCCAGAAACCAAGGTTGATATGACATAGAAAGGTATAAAAACTCTTAACTTGAACCTCGACATTTGATCAGAAAATTTGGGGAAACAATTAAGCAGTGGCAAGCATTACTCCTTACCAGCCATTCCTTATGACCCTGGAGACCTTCTTGGTTAAGCCTCTTCACAGCAATAACCAAACCAGTACCAGGCTTCATAGCTTTATCTGTATGCTCATCAATCCACCCCTTGAAAACTGAACCAAAGCCACCTTCTCCTACCACACTATCTGGTCTAAAGTTTCTTGTGGCAATCTTCAGCTCAGTGTAGCTAAAACTCTTCAAGTTCGATGACTGCAAGATCTCCCCCTCGCTCCGAGGAGTTTGGGGCACAGAAGATGATGATGATAGCTTACTACTTGAACTGCTCAAATATTTTCCATCTCTGCTGCTATTCTTTGAATTCAATCCTACACATAAACACGTTGTAAATTCTGTTAGTTTCTACATTTTCATTGCTCGCTGGATGAAAGATTCAAGCTCTTACAAAGTTTTTTCTTATCAAAGCATGAATCAAATTACATGTTGAAAATTAAGGTGACGAAACCCATTTTGACAAAGAGAAGGAACTACTCAAGAAAACCAAAGACTAAAAATGAAAAACCTACAAGTGTTAAGATAAACAAATACATGTATATTCCATCACTTCTTCTCTTCTCTTTCCCTCTCTTCCTCACAACCACACAAACACAGCCAGAGTTACCTGTATTAGAAGGGCTATATGCTTTGATTTGATTACTCCAGCAAATACCCATGACACGCCACCTCCTCACCACAATCCTACAGTCCCAAAACGCGAAGAAAAATTTAACCAAGCAAAACAGAAGCCAAAAGACAGATCTTGTCTCAAAAATGAGTGTGCTATTTCAAGAAAAAGATCCCCTTCAGTACACTATGTTCGACAACTTATTGGACAATACTTGGCACTGAGAAAGGTGTGATTTTTTGGGGTGCTTTTGCCTTTCTCTGGGGATTATGGATGTGTGCAAGATCTGCACAAAAAGCAAGAAATGAAGGGTCTTTGCTAATGGAGGGTCTTTCGTTTTTGATAGTCTTCTGTGAGACCCTCGCCAACCATTTAGACGGTTGACTCACTTTTTTCCTCTTTTGTCCTTTCTCCTACAAACCAGCAAACGTCTACAGCCAGAGGAGTACATAACACTCAAGTTAAAAAGATCAACACAAGAAATTAATAGATTATAATCAGATCCCTTTGTAAATTACGATTAGACTCTTCATAATACAAAGATAGCCCACCGTAGCTACTCTGTTTTCTCTAGTTTTTCGCCATCATAAATATAAAGAATGAAAATGAAAACAGAGGAACATGGAAACTGTTAGATGATATAAAAAAAGGGTCTGAAATTTGATATGTCAATAATGATACCAGATACATGAACCTGTCTTCGGATGAATTTTCTTGTCTTTTCTGTTTGACTCTTCCACTTCTCAAATACTAAATCTTTCTAAACAGAACAACTTCTTATTACCGATGTAATTTCATTCAAATCGCTGTGTAATGATTGAACCATTATCTCTTGTGGTTCAAAGTTTGGAACTTTCCTTGACAACCGAAGAGACCATGTTCATCTTGTGACATCATTGCTACGCATATCTTAACATCATCCGCTTTGTGTTGTTTAACTATTGTTTGTTATTACCAATAAGATTCTATCATTAACAACTGCTGAATATGGTTTTATCTACTAATTGTTGTAGGCATGTGGACAAAGACTAAGTCAAGATTATACCTTTTTCAGTGGCAGTTTTGGAGAGGAGTCATGGAAGGATGAATGCAGATATGTTTTATTTATGTCAGTAGCCATCACGTTTCGTGCTTATGCTTTCTTCATCTTTTGGTAGACTACTTCTATTCAAGCATTTGATGACTCATTCCATGTAAGCAAAGTAGTATTGTTTGGGTTTCTTATACTTCATACGTATGCTTTTCACTATTTTATTTGCAAAATTGTAATTACTCAAATAAATTATTATAAATATGTATTATATATATATATATATAGATAATTTACCTAATAAAAGGATTTTCGGATAGAAAACATAGAATTCTCGCATAGTTCGGGAAATTTTTGTTCTCGTGTAGAAAATAACGACGAAATGTACGTACCATAAACATCATACTTGTACCAATCAAATGTTCCTTATATGATATTTCAATTTAGCTCTTAAATTTTAATAGAACTAATTAAATATGACTAAAAATAATAATTTATAATGATTATATTAAATTACTAATTTCAATCAAATTTAATTTATCTGAGTTAAGTCTAAAAGTTGAGTTGTATTATTATATTAGTAACATTTAATTAATTCATACGTAACATTCATATTGCATATATCTTATCATTACTTTTTAGTCGAAAATAAAAAATATGTTTTTTTTTCTGAAAAACTAAAAAATATAAAGATGTTTTTCCAATAATTTAAAGATTAGTCTTTTATAATTTTTAAATTATAATTATTTGACGTTTATACTTTGTATATTTTATAATGTTTTGCGTCTTTTGTTTGTTTTATTGATCAGGTGACACCGGAATTTTAACTGGGAAAAAAAATTTGCAGTCCCTCTAATCGAATCGAATTGAAAAATAGAAACATTTGTATAAGTTATACCTTTCGTCACCACTTTGTAGAAAATCATTAGGTATGAATATGTTAAATAATTATGACTCGATATTTTTAATTAAAAATTGAATAAAATAAATAACTTGTTTTTTTGAAAATTTTAAAAATTAAGTCTTTTTATATTTGAAAAATTGTAATATAAATTTATATCTTTTATCCAAACATTTTAGCTTGATTGGTGGAATGACTCCCAAATCATGTCAAAAAGGTTGGGCTCCCACATTGGGTACAACACAAATGATTGTTGTTAGTGAGCATTGGTTTATTGTAATTCTAGAACATGTCAAATCATGTGAAAACCTAACACCAATATTGCTTCTAAAATATTGTAGTTGTGCCTAAAGTAAGATATTGGAGGTTTCAAGTGTCAAACTCTTCATTGTTTTTCCCTTTGGTGGGCTACCTAACCACATTACAATTAATTACTAGTAATTCACATTAAATAATTTTTTAAAAATGCAATAATTTATAAATTAACTTGATATTTAATTTTGAATCAAATTTATTTTTAAAAAAATTAGATTCTGAGCATAAATGTTATTATTTAAAATAAAATAAAATTGTTTTTAAAATTTAAATGATATTTCGATAAAGGGTATTGTTTATATTTATATTTTGAAGTAATTAAAAAACTCAACCATTTCGACTAGCTCAAACATAAATACTTCGAGCTGTTCAATTTTTCATTTTGAGTGTTAACCTTTCGATTCAATTCAATTGAATAACTTTTGTTGTTAAAAATTGATTAATTTATTAATTAACTAATCAATTTTTATAAAAATAATAATTCTTATAAACTAAAATAAATAAATAAATTTTCTGTTAATAATTTTTAAAAAATTAAACTTAATTTTTTTATAGACAAGCATATATATATATATATATATATATATATATTTTTTTTTAGTTTCTCACGAGATATTTTAGGAGAGTCCCAACTATAAAAAGATACCTTTAAGTTGTTCATACCCAGACTAATTTCCTCATACCCAAACTAATTTCCGCTCGAGTTGAGTAAATTCCTTGCGAGAAGCAAAACTCTGAACTCAAGTTTTAAATAACTATATATATGAAAATCGTCCAAACTTGCAACAAGAAGAATCCCTTGCCAACTCAATTACCGGAGGGTTATAGACAAACATATTTTAATTGTATACTTTTCAGACCTTACATCTCTTGTTTAATGAGGTTAAGCTCCGGTCTGATCGGTAAATGGTAATAAGTAGTAACGAGTGAAGAGGGCACACATGGAGACATGTAACCGGGGTAGCAAAAACGAGAGAGGGATAGGAAAAACAAAAGAGACGTAACGTATCACTGACAAGTCTGATATATACACAACGTCTCGTCTCTATGCTTACAGTGACTACAGTCTCCTTTCCGCTGTCTCACGTCCCACTCTGCTCTACTGCAAAAAACAGTATGAACAAGGTTTTTCTTTACTGCTTAAAGCATCTTTGAGTGTTCTGTTCCTATTAGAGTCGGAGATGCGTCGAAGAAGAACCTTGGTTGTTGGTTTAAGTTGTTGAATGACAAGGTAAATGGACTCAGTGTGCATGATGATTGGTCTCTTGGTTACTTCTGAGGGTTTTCACTCTGTTTGATAGAAAGTTTTGGTAAAATATGAGAAGGGATGAGTTTTTCTGTTCGGATTCTGTACTTTGGTGCATTTTCACTTGCTAAAGTTTCGTTCTTTGAAGCTTTAGGAAGCAACCATACTCAAAACAGTCTCGCTTCCTCATTATGTTCGTTTTCCTCTTGCAACGTCTTGTTTTCTTTTCTTTTGAGCTCTTAATCTGTTGAAGAAATTGTGCTTGTAAGTGTAATTCTACCGCTTAAGTAAGGTAAAAACTGAACACGCATTTCATTCAAGGTTTTTATTATTTATCTTCATTTTAAGTAAAATCTTACTAAAGGTTTACTTTTTTTTCCCCACTTTTCAATATCCCAAAATAATTGGTCATTTGAGAATGATACTCCATTGGATACTTGCAATGCCAGTTGCATTATGGATGGATGGTTATAGCTGAACCTCCTTCTTTTGTAGCTATGTTCAGATTTTCACCCATCTAAGATATCCTTGTCCTGTATTCCTGTGCAGCAATTTTAAAATTTCCTGCATCCTTAAATGCATTGTTTAGTTATTTCTAGACTTCTATACAATGTTATCAAAAGCTCTGGTAGACAATAGTGCCTTATCTTCTACTATACATCTCTGAAGTACCATCCAATTTACTCAATTTGCTGTTATGTGGTAGCTTGGTGGTGCCAGAGTTGTGTGATTGGGAACATCCATCTTCCTGATTTGTGGTTTTTATGTTAATGTTGATGGTGCCAAAAAGGTCAAGGGATGTGAAGTCTAACTTATTCCTGACTAATTATCCTTATTTTAAAATTTTTTTCCCCATAATTTCATTGGTAAAACTGCTTTGGTATTTTTGTAATCATGAGAATGTTGTTTCAACCGCATTACAGCATGAACGTAGCATACTGCAAGGGTACTTGGTAATAGAGTGGGTATGAATGCACATGGTGCACGCATTTCGTTCACGGATTAAGCTTAATAACTGTATTGTTGTTGTTATTGGCCTGTAGTTTCGCTAGTTGTTTAGTGGAACAGCTCATATAACTTGTTTTGTGTGTTGCTTTGATGTGTGATAATTCCTGGTTAATTGTGCTTGCGCTGTTCTTCCTTAGTTTTGTATCTTTGTTTCAAAGTCTTCAATTCCTCATCCATATATGGATAGTCTTTGATTTAAAAATATTTCAGATACATCATGAAGAGTTTAAGGCAATGGGCAGTGGCGTTTGCACCTGGAAATGAAGGAGAGGCAGCGCTGGAGGCCTGAAGAGGATGCTTTGCTACGAGCATATGTGAAACAGTACGGTCCAAGGGAGTGGAATCTTGTATCACAGCGCATGAACACATCCCTGAACAGGGATGCTAAATCTTGCTTAGAAAGGTGGAGAAACTACCTCAAACCTGGGATTAAGAAAGGATCACTCACTGAAGAGGAGCAGCTTCTGGTCATCCAACTTCAGGCCAAGCATGGAAACAAATGGAAGAAAATTGCTGCTGAAGTTCCGGGTCGGACTGCCAAGAGATTAGGCAAGTGGTGGGAAGTGTACAAGGAGAAGCAACAAAGGGAGCAGAAGGAAATTAACAAGGCCATTGAACCGATCGAGGAGGCGAAGTACAATAGGATATTGGAAAATTTTGCAGAGAAGCTAGTAAAAGAGCGCACACCTCCAACATTTGTCATGCCAACTTCAAATGGTGGCTTCCTTCACCAGGATCCACCAAACCCTGCACCAGCACTGCTTCCTCCATGGCTCTCTAATTCTAACTGTACATCCAATGTTAGGCCCCCCTCTCCATCAGTAACTCTAAGCCTTTCATCATCAACAGTTGCAGCCTCTCCAACTATACCATGGCTTCAGCCTGAGAGAGTAGTGGATAATACTCCCCTTGCATTAGGCAGTTTGCCACCACACGTGCCAGCACCTGCTCGTGGTGAGAACTTGCCAATGTCTGACATGGTTGAGTACTGCCGAGAGTTGGAAGAAGTTCAAAAGGCTTTGGCTGCGCATAAGAAGGAAGCTGCCTGGAGGCTAAGTAGGGTGGAGTTGCAACTTGAGTCGGAGAAATCCTGTCGAAAGAGGGAAAAAATGGAAGAAATTGAGTCAAAGATCAAGACTCTTAGAGAGGAAGAGAGGGCCTCCCTTGAGAGGATTGAAGCTGAGTACAGGGAACAATTAGCCGAGCTTAAGAGGGATGCAGATGCAAAAGAGCAGAAGTTGGTCGAGCAATGGGCTGCAAAGCATTTGCGTCTTACCAAAGTTCTTGAACAGATGGTATGCAGACCTAGGATGTCTGAGCACAAATAACAGGTGAGAAAATGTTACATCCGCTTAACTAATGTTTCTTTCCAGGTGATCTTCTCTTTGATTAACTTGAGATATAATGTTTGTAGACATCTATTTATATTAGTGTCCGTCTGCACATGGCTTGCATTGAGTGAAGGTGAGGTGGGATTAGCTGAACAAGATCATTTGTAGTTTTCCTTTGAAATATATCGTATTTATTCCAAAAAATTCCCTAGAATTAGCTGAATACCACCTGAGTTTGTTCTGGTAAGCTAAATACACATTTCAACACTGTTCCTCTGCATGGTGCTGGAGAATATTTGGAGCTTTAGCTAGAATTCAGTTGAAAGAGGTGGGCAACATCAGTCCTGGAATTGCAACTATATCACTGAGAAACAGATCGCTATGACCATGAAATCAAACTTTAAACCCAGATTGCTTTGGTTATGCTCTGATACCATATCAGAATAACCGAAAATACAGAGGGTAACAGTAGGTTCCAAGCTAACTAACATAACTGTCAAACATAACTAACATTGGTCTTTAACTCTTGTTCTTAAAGGATCAATCTTTCATATGAAGATGCTGTCTAAAGACGCCAAAGAGTACAGTTTTAGCATTTTCATATTTCGTAACAGAATTTATTAACTTAAAACGCTCAGACAAGATTTAGTGTAAAGTCCAAATTGAAGCGTCTGCTAATGATAATTGAAGCTTTCTTGGAGGCCTGAGAATGCTTTTGAGTGGAACAGCCATCGGCTCATGATCAAGCTGAATTTTGCATAAAGTTCAAGATTTTCAGGGTAACACAAAGAAATAAAGAACATTGCAAGAGAATAATTAAGCTTCATAAATTTCATTGAAACTTATGTTCATATAGAAGATATATTATAAACTATTGTAAATACAACAGAAAATTTTAACAGAGTAAATTATAATGTTAATACAAAATTTTAAGGGAAAAACAAATGACTAACAAGATCTCTTGATCATAGTTGTAAGGATTCAAGTATGGGCTTTCCAAGTTGGGCATGAAAGGTTGGGAGACTGAGTTGGTATTAGTTGTGTTGAAAAGCTCTATGCTAAAAAAAGATCCCTAATCCAAATTGAAACGACTACTTAAGACTTTCAAATATATGCAGAAGCTTAGAACATTATCTAAATATCATAAACAATCAAATGTCCCTTTGATCATAGTTGTAAGGATTCAAATTATTAGTTCTCCATGTTGAAAACCAGAGGATTTGGAGCTTCAGTTGTATTGGTTTCCTCCATTGCTACTGCTTCAGGATAGGTTCTTCAGTTTGACAAGAATATTGGGGGCTTGTTCAGCAACAACAACAGGAGAAGCAGATTACTATCATTTGTAGCCACCCCAAAGGTTTCATCTCCTTCTACAGAAGCTGCAATGAGCTGAACTTTATCGTTCTCTTCATTCGCAACTTCCAGTAGAACTTTCCTGCTTGATCCTTCCTCTATCATGTTCCAACACTACATCATCTGAAGATCATATTCTGCTTGAAGATCCAAATCAAGATCTTGGAGCATGCAATCAATCCAAAAAGCTCACGAAGATAAGACTGAGAATGAAACATTTGACTTTGTTATTGATTGCATGCGAAACACTAATTACAGAAATCATATGAGAATCAATTACCATATTGAATCTTCCGTCACTTCTTTGTTGACGTCTGACGATCCAACCACTTACTCTTTGAGCAAATAAGAAAAGTAGAGGTCGTTTAAAGTCACTGGACATAAATTGCATCTCCTTCTTATGTAACTATTGTCAAGATGAGAAAATCAGGCAATACGTAAAAAAAAAAAAAAAGAACAAGAAGTATCAAGCAATATATGTTCCAAGCCAAAATACTACCTTAACATTTTTCTTCCATGAATCTCATATAGATCCTGGAGATATGAGAGTTGTTGTCCTTGTTCTATTTGACAAAACATTCGGAACCTGCAAAGATAGTCAAGAAACAAGAGCGCTGCCATTAAAACAGCAGGAAGATGAAGAGAAGGAGAATTCAGAGGCATATAGAAAGGAACAATATAGATAATTTGCAAATGTAATTGTTGTTTCACCAATGGAACAAAAAGCAGATATATAGCAGAGAATCTGGCCTCACAATAACTAACATGCATTTACTAAGGTGGTTTCTCCAAGACACATAAATGAATTCTTTTCAGAAAATCTGACCATATCAGGTATTCTTCTCCAGGTATAGCAACCAATTTATTAGTTAGGTATGAATTTATAATCTTACCCCATATTGAAGTTTCCTTATCATCTTTGTGCCAAATGTCTATATGGAAATTGGTTCTTATCCTGCAAAATCTGCAAAACCATTTAACCCAACTCAAAGGAACTGCATTTAAAAAATGACCATTGTTTTGCAGATATCATATTTAATGACCACTAACACCACTCCTTTATCACCCTAAATAACACTTTTGTTTGATATGAAACAGATTGAGAGATGCCGGCAGAATACGTATCAGACTTAATACTAGATTTAGTTATGGTACGATACGTTATTGGTATCGATTAATACTGAATACTCTTTTGAATAATTTTATAAATTATAAAATAGTCTTTCAATATGTTTTGTTATATAATTTTTCCTTTTACACCAAATATGTCTCAAAAATTATAATAATATAAATTTAAAATAACAATTATATTTTTATTTCTATTAATATTACTTTTCACATATTTACGATATTTGAAATGTAGCTTTATTAAGGATTATTTACGATTCTCCGTTATTAATAATTTTAGAATTCTTTATTAATAATAGTATATTTTATTATCATATATAAAAGGATCTGATTTTATAACCTAGTACATTTAAATTGATTGATTCTTAGGTTGAATAATTCATGAGTTGATATAAATTCAAACTATTTATTTCAAATTATTAGCAAATGAATGATGTAGCCTCTATCAAAAGTTTCCTTTTAAGTATTTGAAAGTGAGTCGTCATAAGACTTTTATTATATAAAATTGATGCATAATAAATATAAATTATAAATTATTATTTTAATAATAATGATGAATAAATTAAATTATTTTTAGACTAATTTAAGAATAAAATTTGATGTGTTAAGAAATCATTTAGTATAAAATTTTAA
>JANKYE010000006.1:3964087-3975536 GCA_032467995.1 Erythroxylum dillonii | reverse complement strand
GCTAAATACTGTGACTGTATTATGATGACCTAAAATGTTTACAAATTAAAGCGGGCCCAAATTGTTTACTGATTTCCACACATTTGATCATATTAAAAAAAAATTTATACTGAGTGTTTGACTATATTCGAGTGCTCTAGCATACCACTCTCGTGAGGCACTGACTCGGATATCACCCACGATATCGGGTTCGGGTCCTGCGGGAGTGGGGTGCTACATAATATGTGATAGGTGAATAGGCTAAAAGATTTGTGAGTATTCAATGAAATAGTCAAAATAGTGTGATAGCTAAATCAATTACTAAAAGACCTTTTAAGTTTGTCAACTATGGTCTTTTGGAAGAAAGTATTTGAGTAACGAAGTATATGGGAAATGGAGAAGCATATGAGGAAACAATACCTCTATTGTAATGATCAATCAAGTGAGAATTTCGAGGACGAAATTTATTAAGGGGAGAATTGTAACATCCCATCCCCATATTAAGGATGAGGACCCGAAAGTTTAGTACATGGGAGCTCAAAGAGAGATGAAGGAAATGCATTTTCTTGCTAATGCATAATGTTAGCATATATGCGCATAAATACTGAATGTTTGCACTTAAAATAAAGTGGTACATGCATTCATTGACAACTTTCGGGTATAATTGATGTTAAATGGGATTTTATTGAAAATGAGAAGTAGAAAGAGTGATCTTGGTATGAGTTGTGATAAGAAAAGATGTAGAAACAAATTTGGTTGTGATCTGGAAAATGTTCACTGAGTGTGCTTCGGTTTGTTAACCATAACTTTTTCTCTAGTTATCCAAATGAGACGATCCTTTGTATAGATTAAACTAGAAACATATGGCTACATTTCTTATGCAAACATCTAATTTAAATTCTATCTCTAAGAATTTCAAAATTTGTCATGAATTTGAGAACTGGGTGCAGTATATTGGGAGATAAATGTAAAATTCGTGTTTTGAATTCAAGGGAAATTCTGGATTGATCTTGATAGATTTTGGCAAAGTTTTTTTAGAAATTGTAGATATTTCTTTTATCTTTCCAACGGTATATAGTATGGAATTTTTGGACATCGGAGTCAAAAGTTATGGTCTTTATAAGGGGAGATGTTCTGGAGAGAGAGCAAAAGTAAAACGAAGCAAAAATAAGACGAAGTAAAAATAAGACGAAGCAAAAGTAAGATGAAGCAAAAGTAAGACAATACACAAGTTAGCAGATAGAACTTGTCTTCAAGGTCTGCATGAAAGTTGTAGATCTCGAAGTCCTCTTTCTAATAGTCTAAAAACGAGATCAATCTGACGTCGTTTGTGAAAGTTATGGAAATCGTGCCAAAATAGGTTTAATTTGAATCAGGATAAAAACATATTGGATTCTTTTGGTCATAACTTCCTCTCTGAACCCCCAAATCATCTGATTCTTGAACCATTAGATTCATAAGACATTTCTCTACATCTCTACCAAAAATCACAGCCATCTGAAATGAAGTGAGAAAGATTGAGTGAAAAACATAGGGTGGGTACAGTGAGTGTGATCTTAAATATTATGAACTGGTGGTATTCTACTGAACATATTTCAGTATTCTGATGATATCTTGATCTGTAGAGCTCCAAATGAGATGATTTTAGATTTGTGGTAAACTAGAGAAATGAAGCTACAAATGGTATGAAGGAATTGGAATCTAATTCAGTCCCTAAGATGTTTAAATTTCAGATGGACATTGTGTATAGTATACTGTTATGTACAACAGTAGTCCAAAAATGTTTGAAGTATATCTTTTGAATCACTGAGCCAAATTGAATGATTTTGGAGGCATTAGAAACTTAAGACAATGGGGACATTTTTCAGGACTCAAAAGAATACCCCGTTAGGCCAACAGGAGTATACCTACAGCATTCAAGTGAAGGATAGAGGTCAGGATTAGTTTGCATTTGTATTGCATTTCTTTATTTTGCATTGAAATGTATATTCCGCAACTTTTTGTATAAATTGGTATTCCGAAATGATTTAAGTGTTTTGTATTCATGAAAGGGCCCAGATGGTTGTTGAAAATTTTGTTGATAGTTTTGTATTAATTGAAAATGTTTATGAGTGAATGTGGACCCAATTTGAGTATTGATTTCTATATATTATGTTTGTGGTTTAAAAATATATTATTGATTTCAAAAAAAAATTATACCAAATTTTGCATGATTAAGTGCTTTAGCATGCCACCCTCACGAGGCACGGACTCGGATATCACCATCGATGTCACGTTCGGATCTTGCAGGAGTAGGGTGCTACAAACCCCAAATGCAAAATGAGCTTGATAAACCAGCTCACTCCATGAAACTCGTCCAACAATTCTTCTATTAACGGTATCAGAAATTTATCCTTAACCGTGTTCTTATTGAGTTCTCGGTAGTCTACGCACATTCACTGGGTATTGTCTTTCTTTTTCACTAACACCACCGACGATGCAAAGGGTCCGTAGCTATCCTGGATGAACCCTTGTTTCGTAATATCACTTACTGTCTTCTTGATTACATCCTTTTGTATTTTTAAATATCTATAAGGACATAAATTAATGGCTTCCACCCCTTCCTTTAATACAATCTGGTGATTGTGTTTACGATTTAGTGGTAGTTACATAGGTTCCTAGAATATTTCTGCATATTTAGACAGAATAGTGTTGATTTCATCGACTGCGCTCCACTATTCATCTCTTAAACTCATCTGTTGCAGTTGAAACTCGAAGGGTGTTGTTAGTCTTAGCATGAATAATTGACCTTCTGATGGCCCTTGCAAGAGTTTTTTTAATTCTTTGCATGATAGAACTTGCGATTTCCCTTTTGGATTTCAGTAAATGGTCATTACTTTACCTCCCCACTAGAATGTCATGGTTCTCTCTCTAAAGTTGCATAGGATGTCATTTAGACTAATCAGCCACTGTACGCCTAAAACTGCGTCGCAACCTCCCAATGAAAAAACCAAAGCATCCATGGTGAACTGAGCTCTTTGCATGGTCCATGCAAAATTTTGATAGCGTTGGTAGCATTTTAGCTGTAATCCGCCCCCTACTGTTATGGATATCGGCTCTATATCCTCTATGTCACTCCCTCCTCTTTTAATAACTGAAGAATCCACGAAGTTGTGTGTGTTGTCATCATCGATCAAAATGTGGACCTGCTCCCTCTAATGCATGCCTATCACCCTCATCTGTTTGAACTCCAGGTTCCCTGAACAACCTAACATCGCTGCATCGAGACTAAAAGAGCATCGTTTTGCTCATAGTAACCTTCTGTTTCTTCCTCTTCTAGCATTTCGGGTGGAGTTTTAACACTCATATCTTCCTCCAACACCACATAGAATTGTAATTATCATTTCTTGCATTTGTGACCCAATGTGTATTTTTCATCACACTAGAAAATAATCCTTTGCTCTTTTCTCATCAAAATCTTTACTGCTAACTAGCTTGTGTGGTTTAAACAATCTCAACTGTGGGAATGATTGAGTCATGGTCATTAAAGTTGGCAGTAACCCGTCTAAACTTGAGTTCCTGGATATGTTAGAAGATGATGGACCTCTAAAGTGAACGTTAGGTTGTCCACTATTGCTCATATTCCTTGTAGTGTTGCTTCGATTAAATAAGGTATGACTCACTAATGCCAGAATAACCTCTTTCTTCCTCGCCAGCGTATATGCCTGATGCAGGGAATTAGGTTTGTGCAATTTAACAGTAACTCCTATTTCTGGCTGAAGTACCTTAATGAAGAGACCCACCAAGTATTTCTCTGGTAATGACAACCAATTAGAATGATGATCAAATAAGGCCCAGCACTCCAGGACTGTTCCCTCCTACCTTAAATTCTTAAATTCTCCCACTGGGTCGTCGAAAATCTCTGCATCGAATCGCTATTTTAGGGCTTTAGTAAACTCCTCCCAGTTTATTGTATGTCTTTTGTTGCGATTCCTGATGTATAATCTATACCATTCTTGCGCCCTCTCGACCATGTGGAGAATTGCAACGTTCACCTTTTTTTCTTTTGGTGTTTGTTCCAGAGAAAAATACTGCTCACAACGGTATAGCCATAATTTGACATTGTCGTCATCAAATAATGAGAAATCTATTCGAGTTATTCTTGCTGGCAATGGTCTTTCTTCTTCCATCACCCTCTCCGAACTACTCTGGGACGTCGGGTCTACTGGTCCGACGTCTCCTCTAATATTTTGTAGCGTATACATCTTCATGTTCCTTAACTTCGACATTTTCTTCTCCACCTTCTTTGTTCTGTTGTTCATTTCGGAGAACATTCTTTCCATCAATACCTTAAGATTGTCCTCCATCTTACGTAGTTCTGCATTCCTTGTACCTTCAGCCATGATTGTCTCCCAGAAACGCATGCTTCGATACCAATTGTTACGTGGAAAAATCAACAGAGGAATACGTAAAGAGAATTACGTGAGAGAAAGGTTCAGAAGAATTTTAGAGAGAAGAAATTCACATAATCACACGAAGAGAGAGAAGAAGGGAACAAATCTCATTCAGCTATGACATCTTGTAAGCATTACAACCCAGCCTAAATACAATGAAAATACGATATCATAGATTGGTCTGTATGCTAACAATGATGGACGTTTATTAAAGGTTGTGTTTCGTGCAACTCTCTAACAGCTAATGAGGTCGTCTTTGTTCCATCTCCTTCTTCGTCTTCATTTTCAACTGTAACATCCCTTCATCTTCAAATCAAGTAACAATGCCCTGCACGTTCCAACTAAGTTACAACCACGTTCCTATCAGGTTGTTGGGGGTTTATCTTTGGTTGATTGGTAGGAAGGCTGTCTGTTTGGTAGTAGGGGACAAAATTTTCTAGAAAGATGAGTGGGGGAGAGTGTTGAGATAAATTGCTTTGTAAAACCTGTTGTGTTGAAGTTTGCTGAAGACCTTGCAATAGCAATCAAGCTAAAGAAGAAAAGAAGAGTGAAGATCAAGCTGAATCATCCAAGACTCCTCAAAAAACTCGAGCTGATGATATTTGGCATAATTCAAGGCTGCATGGTTCGAAGGAATGAAGATCAAGTCCAGATGAATGAAATTCAATGGAAAAGGGAAGATGATGGCAAGATGGAAGCAACAATGAAGAACTAAAAATGTGCAGAGTGGAGGAAGTTCCAGTATATTACAGAAATAGAATAATAGAATAGAAGAAGAATTGCAGAGTAGGAAGTTTGAAAAATCTGAAACAAATCAAGAAAGATTAATTAGCATGATCAAGACTTATTAGAGTTAAGCAAAACAAATGTAGTTAGTTCATCAAGCCTCTCATTCATAAGACTGACAATCAGATTTGCATGTCAGGATTTTGTTTGCAGAAGCATTTAAAGGTTGTTGAGGACATTAGTTTCTATTTTTGCAAAAGAGACAATTTGATTACTTTTGTGCCTTGCCAAAAGAAGAAATACATGTACTAGGCTAGTTTTATCCTTCAGATCATGTTTTTACTTTACATTTATTAGAAAAAGTTGTAACAGATGTCTGAGGGTATATATGAAGCTCAAGTTTTCATTTTCATAAGTAATGTAATGGAAACAGCCAGAAAATATCAATACAAAAATTTTCAAATCAAGTTTCAATTTTATCCATGTTATGCTTGTTTTTTAATTTTTCCATAAACAAATTATCAGAGGTTGAGTAGTAGTAGTGATTTGAAGTTTTGTTTTTTGTTGTTGAAAAACCTGAAGCTAGTTTAGGATTAGACTTGAGAGTGAAAACCAAAAAATCATCAATTTACAAGTTTCAATTAAGTTCATTTTGATCAGCCTTTGTTATCCTTTCATATTGTTTTCATTTCCTCATAAGCAAAGTTACATTTCGAAGAGTGAGTAGCTGAAGTAGCTTACACCCATACAAAGTTTGCAAATGCTGGAGTATTGCTGTAGCATTCAATAGGAGAGTTACATTCATTTTTACTATTCACAAAATCTTTAGCCATACATTTACTGATTTGTGAGGAACTGAGTTGCAATCCTGGAGATACATTATCCATACAGATTACAAATTGAGGAATAGAAGTTGTAACATTTCTCTTCAACTTGTGGCAGTTTGTGTGAATAGTGCACGAGGTGCTTGACGGTTTGCCTCAACCAGAACCTCTGCTCGATAGGTTGTGTGCTGAAGGTGCATTCTCCAATCCTTCAAGGGGTCATCTTTAAGAGTGGTATCAGAACACCACGGTTCATCTAACCTGAATTGATTCAAAGCATGGCAGGGACGAGTACTCCAGCAATGAGTCTGCAGAGTATTCAAGCAAATATACCCGTATTAACAGGTAAGAACTATAAGGCTTGGGCACTTAGAGTTGAAGACTGCCTCAAGATTTGTGAATGCTGGGTTGTGGTGAATGAAGGAGTTGTTGATCATGGAGAAATAGCAAACATGACAAAACAGCAAAAGTTGAGGGTGAGACAAGATAAAGACAAAGATTTCAAATCATTCATGTTTCTAAGATCGATGGTGAGTGAAACCATTTTATTAAGACATGCTGGATGTAAGATCTAAAAGGAGTTGTGGGATATCTTGAAACTAGAGCATGTAGGGTCTGCACAATCCTTAAGACTAAAGAAGCAAGTTGTTATGAGAAGTTTTGAAAATTTTTCAATGAAAAATGAAGAGAATGTAGCTGCTGCAAAGACAAGATTCATGGAGTTGGTACAAAAATTGAAGGAGTTTGGTGAAAATACAAGTTCAAAGAGGTTAGTTGACAAATTTTTGAGCAGATTGCCTTTAAGATTTAAAGCTAGCATAGCTCCTGTTGAATAGAAATTTAGTAATGACCCTGATTCTGTTACTTTGGAGCAAGTTTTTAATGTTTTGGAAATGCACGAAGAGAGGCATGGGGTGAGAAGAGAAGGTGAGGGATATGCCTTAAAAGCTAAACGGTTTAAAGTACCAAAAAATCCACCTTTGCAAACCCAAGCAAGAAACCTGAACCAAAACCATCCTGAACCAAGTTTGAGGCATTCCTAAACCCACCATCTTTCACAAACTCTCCCACAAAACAACCAAAATCAATACCAAACATTATCCTATCCATAGCAGCATTTTTACAAACCTCATATACAAAATCAACAGCCTCGAGTTTATCCTTAAACTCAACATCCATCACCTATGCTTTACCCGAACCTCCAAACCATTAACCATTTTTCTGGCAACAATGCAAATCAAATGCAAAGTGGAACAAGAGCATCAAGATGGGGCATGTTTCCAAGCTACAAATTTTGTGGAAAACCCAATCATAGAGTTGAGGAGTGTTTTGGGATGAAAATGTTGGTTGTATTCAATGTGGGAAGACGAGACATTCAAGAAGAGTTTGCTAAAAAAGGTGGATATCAGAACAACAAAACCCCTAAAGCCCTAGTTATGGAAAACACCCACCGATACATCCCTTCCTAAGAAAAAATACCTCCCCAAATCCATTACTAACTCAGATCAAACCTTACCTGAATTTTCCTGAACACCAAATGTATCAAGCACACTATGTTACCAACTCTGGAAAATCACAAGTTCCATAGCATCATCTACATCAGCCTCAAATGAGTTATCATCAAACTATTCAACCACAAATGAACCATCCTTACATGTCATAACCCAATTACTCACAACAACCACATTACCAACCTATACAAATCTAAGCTCCAAACTAATTGCCACAAAATACCTCTCATGTAGAACATGTCTCAACTCAACCCTCCCCAATGTGCTTAAATTCCCAGCTTCCCTCACAACCAAACTCCAATATACAAATAGGAAACTCACAACCAACCAAACCATCCGAAAAGTCAATAACTGAAGAAAGTGTCTTTGTGGTGGAAACTTGGCGTCAACCCAAAAACAATGCATCAACTGTCAAGTTTTGTGGAGCTTAGACAAATGTTGAAAAGGGAGGAGGAGATTGGCCGGTAGATAGTGGTTGCTCCAACCACATGACAAAGAAGAAGGAGGCTTTTTTTGAAACAACTAGTGACTTGAATATGCTGGTGAAGGTTGGCAATGGAGACATCATTCCCGTGATTTGGAAAGGAAGTGTGAAGCTGATCACCAAAGCAGGAAGCACCATACTCAAAGAAGTTTATTACATTCCAGAGCTTGATCAGAATCTAATGAGTGTTGGACAGCTTTTGGAGAAGAATTATAAGATCTACTTCGAAGATGGAATGTGCAGAATATTCAATCCTCATGAAGAGGTGGTGCACAAAGTTTAGATGAGAAATAGAGTTTTCAAAATCAAAATGGCAGAAGTAGATGGAGTTTTTGCTGCTATACTTGTGACAGAATTGACACAATTATGGCATAGGAGGTATGGACATGGAAATGTATATTATATTGTTGAAATGAAAAGAAAAGAGTTAGTTCATGGGATACCTCAACTGAGTAGTAAGCTAAAGAATGTATACGAGCCATGTGCTAAGGGAAAGAGCCATGTCTACAAATGAATGGAGAGCTACAGAGAAGCTACAATTGGTGCACACTAATGTTTGTGGACCAATAAATACAACATCAGCTAGAGGAAGTAGATACTATGTAGAATTCATTGATGATGTTTCAAGATACACTTAGATTTACTTCACGAAAAGTAAGGATCAAGTGTTTGGCATGTTCAAAGTATGAAGGGTAGAAGCTGACGGACAATGTGGGAAAAAGGTGAGGTGTGTGAGAAGTGATCGAGGGGGAGAGTATGTATCAAATAAGCTGAAGAATTACCTTGAAAGAGAAGGGATTTATCATCAATATTCAGTTGCTTATACTTCACAGCAAAATGGAGTGTTAGAGAGGAAAAATAGGACAATTATGGAGATGGCAAAAGCTATGATGGTTGGAATGCAAGTACCTAGGAAGTTTTGGCCTGAGGCATGTTTCACTGCTTTATATTTGCAAAACTGGATGAAAACTCGAGCATTGAAAGAGAAAACACCATTTGAAGTATGGTTTGGAATTAAACCGAAAGTGAATCATCTAAGAGTGTTTGGATGTGTAGCGTTTATGCACATTTCTGAAGCAAAAAGGACAAAGCTAGATGAAAAGGCAATGAAGGGAGTGATGATGGGCTATAGCATTGAATCCAAAGGTTATAGAATTTATAACCCTGAAACAAAGAAAATGATGGTGTCAAAAGATGTGAAATTTGATGAAAGTGAGGGATGGAATTGGAAAGAACCAACAGGTAGGAATTTTAGAAGAATGGAGTTTGAATTGCCATTGAATGATGTGGATGCTGGTCAAACAGAAAAAGAGAATGTAGATGATGACAACATTCAGAACAATGTAGGTGGAGATGGATCACAGGAGGAGACAAACCAGTTGGATCCATCAAGCTCCAATGATGCTGGTAGTGATGGCCTTGAGGAGGAGCCTTTACCAAGATTTGAAAATGATGAAATCAATTCAGATTCACAAGAAGAAACATCAAGCTTGGATAGTTCTCACAAGACAAGAGACTTAGACTTTATTTATAATGAAACTAACTCTTTGATTGATTTCAGGTATAATGCAGCTGTTGAAGAGGAGATTGATGAAGCTCTAACATTGATGGAATGTGCTTTGCCAGCTGAATGTGAACCAATGAATTATAGGCAAGCTATTAAACAAGGAGTTTGGCAAAGCTCAATGGATAAGGAGATGAAAGCCATCGAAGAAAATGGAACATGGTTGTTGGTAGATCTGTTTAGTCCTAACAGTAAAGTGGTTGATTCTGAGTGGATTTACAAGAAAATGCTGAACCCTGATGGAACAATCAACAAGTATAAAGCTAGGCTTGTTGTGAAGGGATACAAACAAGAGTATGGAGTGGATTATGCAAACACATATGCACCAGTAGCTAGGTTGGATACAGTCAGATTATTGTTGGCTCTAGCTGCAAATAAAGGGTGGAAAGTTCATTAAATGGACGTGAAGAGTGCTTTCTTTAATGGGATGCTAGATGAAGATGTCTACTTAAAGCAACCCGAAGGCTATGTGGTAAGATGACTAGAACAAAAGGTATATAAGCTTGTGAAGGCCTTGTATGGATTGAAATAAGCTCCAAGAGCTTGGTATTCAAGGATCAATAGCTATCTAATCCAAAATGGTTTTTCAAGAAGCAAGAGTGAAGCAACCTTGTATGTAAAAATTAGAGGTGAAGATAAGTTGATTTGTTCTTTATATGTTGATGATTTACTGATCATTGGAACATATGATAAGTTAACAGATGAATTCAAGGAGATGATGAAGTCAAAATTTCAAATGACAGATTTGGGATAAATGAGCTTCTTCCTAGGATTGGAGATAGATCAAAGAAGAGATGGAATCTTTGTACATCAGAGGAAATATGCTGAAGAACTAATTGAGAAGTTTGGTTTGAAAGAAAGCAGTGGAATGGGAACTCCTATGGAGCATCAATTGAAGCTAGAACCGACAAGACTAGGTGAGGAATTTGATGCTACTTACTATAGGAGAATGATTGGATCATTGATGTATTTGAGTTCTTTAAGACCTGATATTGTGTGTGTCGTGAACATTATAGTAAGTTTTAATCAATTACCTTCGAGGAAACATGCTATTTATACTAAAAGAATACTTAGATATGTTAAACATACGATTGACTATGGAATCTGGTATGGAAGAGGAGAAAAGGTGGAATTGCATGTGTTCAGTGATGCTAGCTATGCTGGAAGCATTGAGAGCAAGAGCAGAAGTGGCTATTGTTGCAGCCTAGGTTCAGGTATATTTGCATGGTGTAACATCCCACTCCCGACAGGAAGGGTAAAATAGTAATTTTGGCATAGGATGAGATTGATAGGGGTTAATTAGTACTGTTCATGCATACTAGAATTGGGACACTGTGAATTTTGTGCACATGAAATTACTGTATATGCATACATGACATTCCTGGTTTTTGTGCTTAAGGCAATTTTATTGTGATTAACGTAGCTATTGGTTTTGAAAAATTATTCTAAGTAAGCCATTGACTGTTTTATATTTTAAGGGATTTTTAGGAATTTTTCTGGAATTTTCTAGAGAAAATTCTCGGACCGGAAAAAAATTGCCAAGTGGTGAACCGGTTGATTTTCTACTGTTATTTGGTACTAAGCTATTAAATATCTTGGTGGGACCCATACATGGACCCTTTAATCTTGTTGGAACCGAAATTGGCTTGATTTTAGCTTAGGATTTGTTTTATTTTTTTTCAAAAGTAATTGGTATTTGACTTTTTCACATTTGACTACTTTTACCTAAGCATTTAATGCTTAATGCTTACTTGGAGTTGTTCTCGATTCTTCTTGAATTTCCTTGCCTTTGTGGCTATATTTACACGGCTCCTAAAGGGAAATAAGGAAAAAATTGAAGGTTCCTATTATTTTTGCCTCATTCATCCGAAAACACCTCTTCATCTCCATCGATTTTTTTGTTCTCCTTCTTCAAGTGTTACTTTCTC
>JANKYE010000006.1:3936878-3958575 GCA_032467995.1 Erythroxylum dillonii | reverse complement strand
CATGAGGACTGCTAACACCATCGAGTTCGGATTCGTCGAACGGTATTATCCCATCGTTCTGCTTCTGTTTCTTGGCGGTTGAGTCTTCATCGACCTACCTGGCGTACCTCTTTCTACCTTTTGTTGTCGACCCTCCTACCGCATTGCCCCCAAAAATCATGTTGATGACCCCAACCGGTCGGTTATTTTGTCGTTCGGCATTTCTATCATCCCTCATCCTGGGTTGTGGCCTCGTGCCACGTCGTTCGTCTGTATTTTTGTTCTGCCTTCCTCCCTCATCAATATTATTGTGCCTCCAAGGCCTTCGCTAACTGTCAGGTCGGCCGCTTCCACCATTATTGTCGCGATCGGCATTACCTCGATCAGTGTTTTTCTCATACTTGATTCGATCGTCCACGATTTTTTCTAGGGCTTCAGCAGAGTGGCGATCGGCCGTCACACCAATATGCCGAGCAGGGGCCTGCTGTTGTTCCGGTTGAGACTGCAGGATTTGGCGAATCAGTAGATCAGCCGCTTCCTCTATCTGTTTTTGGGTGAGGGAGGTTTGCGGTGGTGCAGGAGGATTTGCGTCCAAGGGGCGTTGGGAATTGGGGTGGCGAATTGACCTCGACGTTGTCTTCCAAGGCTATGCTCTGTTCTTCTTAATTTTGGTTGTGAAGCTGTGGTTGATCATTCGGATGCGAAGATTGAGTGCGGGAATCATGATGCGGTGGCGGGTGAGCGACGGGTAACTGCAAACCCATCCTTTGCATCGCAAGAGCCGTGACGGCGGCTATATCAAGATTGGCTGCTGCCGCCTGACTGACCTGTGTGTTTCTAGACGTGGTGCCCTGATGTCGGGCCCCACGATGGGCGCCAACTGGTTCAGCCAGATTTTGCTGAGGTTGAACGTTGTTACATGGATCCATCATTCTGCGTGACCTTGACTGCCGAATACCTGCAAAACAAATAAAGACACGTCGGGGGTTGGTTCCCGGAAAGCTACTCCGACGCTCAAGTTACTCTTTTGTAGAATATTTGGCTGCTGAGAATAGAGAAGAACAGCTAGGGTAGTAATCTCGTACCTGTATCATGGTAAAATAGTACTTTTTATATGACATGGACGCTAAGTTTAGGTCTTCACGTAAATCTTTGTATTTACATGAGAGTCTAACACCTGATGGGCCGTGGACGTGTAGAGATGAGCCTGGGCCTAGCACAACCAACCCAACCAAGACTTAAAAATTTTAATTCAAGTATTCAAATCAAATTACACTCGAACTTAAAAGAATTTTTCATAGAAAATACCGGACAATAGTTTCCAAATGACTTGAATTTAAGCTTAGTGGGGAGCTAAATCCAAAATTGAATTTTTTATAGATTTGAATTTGAGTTAAATCCTATTTAATGATCAAAATAATACCGTTTTAAGCATTACACCGTCAAATTGGTGAAACACGTCTTTTGGAATACAAACAATCACTTCTTTTAGAAACTTGGCGTCATTACTCGGATTTGGTCATCATTCCAATGACATAGGAGTTGTTGCCAGATTTTCTATTTAATTATTTAATTAAGCTATAATTTTCATGGCCGGCCTTTGCGTAATGTATATTTATATTATACCTTTTACGTACATAAATTCCCTCCGCCTCTCTCTGATCATCATACGAATATCCATTTTCAACCCACCACCGCCAGAACTGAACAGGAAAATGTCTATACGTCTAAAGCTCAAGCTCTCTCGTGCCATAGCTTCACTCCAGTTCTGTCGATCCACGAGAATACCCTCTTCTGTAATGACCCCGAATAGTAACAAGCAGCCTAAATCATCATCATCACATGTTGGCATCAAGCGTCCTGAAGGGTGCTCCAAGAAAGCGGGATATCGCTCCAGTTCACGTTCACAGTCGCGGGAGTACTGTTCAGGCGAGAAAATTGGCGGGTTTCCACTTCAAGCTTACCTTCATATACGATGTCCATTGTTTTGTGACCGTAGTGAAGGACACATTTCACCAGTTAAATTAACATCGACAAAGAACATAGTGGATAAGAACAAAAACCGGAGAAGACGTTCTTTGTCTACTGATGACGGGTTTAGTTTCATTCGAGAGTCTGAAGAAACCAAAGCAAATGGCGAAACTGAAGAAGGCTTTTCGTATGATTATTCATTAGGGGGCGAAGGCAACAACTCAGTGAAGCAAGTAATCAAACCAACAAAGAAGAAAGCTATTAACAATAATGTGCAGAGTTTGTCGGAAATGAGAACTCGGATGTCGAAAACAAGAAAAGGGTCATCGTCATCGAGCACAGGTGGTACAGGGAAGATGAGAGGGAGTGTGGCAGTGGTGAAAATATCTGAGAATCCATATATTGATTTTAAGAAGTCTATGTTAGATATGATATTACAGAAGCAAATGTACGAGGGTAAAGACTTGGAGGAGCTTTTGCAGTGCTTTTTGTCCTTGAATTCCAGGCAGTATTATGGAGTCATCGTTCATGTATTCTCTGAAATTTGGGAGATATTGTTCAGTGAGCCTCTTGTAAAGAGAAACATAATCTGAACACAACATCCAGAGAATTTAACCGAAAAGATGGATATGGAGAAGGAAAGAACCCTCCTCTGTTTCGTCTTTTTTTTAAATCTTAATCTTGTTTCTGTGTCTTGTAATCCAGTTTTATAATTGAGACACATCTCTGTGAAATAAACATTCACCATTGATTCCTAATTTAGAAGAGATCAATACGCCTATATACAAGTAGAATTACCACATTTGCGAGTATTAAATCGCACCCTAAGGAGTGGTCGAGTTGATAAAACAAAAAAAATATGGGACCAAAAAATCTTGTGATCAAATCCTCTTATCTGTGCTCTTTCGATTAAGTTTATCGTACAAGACTTGCCTAATACAAAACACCTGATTGGCCTAATTTATAAGGTATTACGTCAATTCAAAGATTACCCAATGCACATCTAAAAAATAACAACTACAAATTTCTCCGTTTAAAAAAAAAAAGTATTAGATCTCCGAAACTACTTAATGCTGTGTGTTATGTAACAGAAACATAACAAATATTGTATCAATTAACACCAAATTAAGTAACATTACATTATTTACTCATTTTTTTGTTTAAAATTTAATAAAAAATAGCATCAAGAAGTATGGGTGCAATAAAAAATAAATCCTAAAATAGTTTTTAAAATTAAAAAAATAAAAGATCCAAATCGCAAAACGATCGTGTTCTTAAAAATTTGTGGTTTTTCCCTCATGATTGGTACAATATGAGAAAGGTCAGTTTGGGTGTCTCTTCTCTCAAAAGAATTTGGGACTTTCAGATGTACAATTAAATACTCTTTTCGTACAAACATTGGGCAAGCAAATTTGGCATCCTATATTGGATCAAACCACAGCCATTTTGTCAGTATTATTTTCCAGGGAAGCAGTTAGCTCGTTCTCAAAAGTTCTGACATCACAAAGCTTTCCGCCAGCCTCATCAGCGAAGACAATCTTCCTCTTCTTGAGAACCGCATTTCTTGAATCGGTAGAACCTCTACTTGTCATTTGCTGGTATTTATCATTGTGAACTATTAGACAAATTAAGCACAAGAAGCATCTAATTCATAATTATGCCGATTCCATGAGTATTAAAGGGACAAAACGTACCATGATTTTACAAAACCGGTTGCAGTCCCTTGACATGATAGAAAGCCATTTTTTGGAGCTCTCTTCAACTTGTGTTGCATTCTGAATAGCATTTCTCACCTGCCAAATGAGGAACTTGTAAAGCTAAATATAGATATGTGCAGGAAAATGAGCAGTTTTAAAATTTGTTTTTGGGAAAGTTCTTACTGATATAAATGTAACTTTATTAAATGTCAGTACCTCATCTGCAGTATATTTGGAGGATATCGCCGAAATGGTCCTGTGGTGCAATGCTTCTTCAACAATGTCCTTCATAGACTTCAACTCTGTTGTAAGCTTAGCTGCAGTCGATACAATATCACGCAGCTGCTGCTGGGAGAATGAAATGGCACTATCTGAAATACTTTGAACGGAGCTGTATCCAGTGTTTAACTGTGCTTGAGGACGAGAAAGATAAGGAGCTTTTAGAATGCTTTTTTGATGGAAATCATTTGTTGTACTCTTCAATTTTTTGGTGGCTTGCTTAGAGTGGATGCTGACTTCCTCTCTCGTGTTCTGATTGGCTTCTTCAAGTTTGCCAATCTTGTCCTCGGTTAGTTTTCTGTAGCACAGTTCCCTTACATGCCCTGAAATGTCACAAGTTAACATGTTATTTAGGCACATTAAGATTCGACTTCAGATGCTTGGGTGCAAAAAGATTATAACATATAGTACAGACATAGTTTTGATGTGCTATCATCCAAAGAGTCCATAAGTATAGCTCATCATCTGTTTGATCCGGCATCGCTAACCACTTTCAATTAGTAAACATGTTTGGAAGTCTGGATAAAGAAAACCCACTTTCTTAAACATGGACACCGTGAACGACCTTTGGTAAAATGTGCTTCGAACCAAACTACAACTATTCAAGGGAATTGTACGTTATCTCACAGTTATCACTTCGATCAAGGTGAGGTCCTATCAATTACCACTATCTAAAAGATTGATTCCCTAGTATTCTCATGTGAAAAAACACTCAATCGAGCTTTAAGCCCCCGCTTAAATACCTTCATAATCATATATCCTATTTCCTACAAAGATCGTGCATTGATATGGCATGGTTCATAAATCTAGATATAGCCCTACTCGTGCACTTACGAAAATGCTCTTCCTCATCTAATTCACTTGACTCCATGGCCTGGCGCAGTCTTTTCTGGGATGTAGGAGAGATAATCTGAAAACATAAACACTACTTAACTAAGTAAAAGGATACATAGAAGTCAAATCAACTATGGTGACAGATGTTGCATACCTTCCTGGAAGAAAGAAGCTTTTCAGGAGGATGCTGCAGTTTGGAAAGATGATGTGCATCACCATATGCAGGCATCACTAGCTTGAAACTATTGGCATGGACTACATTAGGGTAGTTTTTTGATACATCAGAGCATGCAGATACAGAGGATTGCCTTTCTATAGGGAACGGAGATCTGTCAGCATCCGAAACTATGCAGTCATCTGGATATGGAGATGAATGTGAATACCAAAGTGACCCAGAATCACTAATGGGGCTGCTTGTAGTATTGACTTCAAAATGAGCTGCATCATCTTCAGTTGTAGTACTGGCTTCAAAATGAGCTGCATCATCTTCAACTCCATCTTTGGAAAGACATGAAGCATGGATGTTGCTAGCATTCATAAGTTGAAGAGAATCGACAGACTCTACTTGGGGCCCTTGAGCCTGGCTATTGCTTCTAGTTTTCCACTTCTTATGTATGCCCAAACTTTGGGAAACATTAGAGACTTGAGGGACCATCTTAGTTGGAGAGACTTTTTCAGGGTAGTTGTCATGAGGAAGATGGTCCATGACAAAATTCTCTTTTCCTGATTCGGATTGAGACAGATCCAAAACGCGGTCAGTGGTTAATTCTGCATCATTAGTTGTTATTGTCTCCCCTCTCGAGGCACTTAGATCAGATTGCGCTATATAGTCAGATTGTTGTTCGTCAACAATACGACATTCATTCTCATCCCTGAAAAAGGTTTCATGAGGAGGAGCTACATCGGTACAGTCATCAATAGTAGTATGCTGTGATACAGTATCTTCTTCATTTGTGTCTGATGAAGATATCTTCATGGAATGGCTAGTATTTACTTCTGTCTTGTCAACAATAGTAGACTTGAAATCAGGTTCGTCAACATACTCAAAGCATTGTTCATTCAAAACACAATGTAAAGGCTCTTGACCCAAGAGAGAAGGTACTTGAGTCCTAGAGGGATGATCACTAGCTTTGTCAAGACCTGTGTTGGACTCCCCAACTGAAGCAGCCTCCAAAACAAAATACTTAGGATTACCAATATCTTCACTGCATACAACTGGCATCCCAGTCTTCAGAGCACAACCATTAGTATCCTCAAGCTCTCCAACATAAACTGCTTTAGGGTAACTGAAGGGCTTGTCAAAACCACAAGAAGAATGGATCGCAGTGTCAAGCATACTTAGGCAGTCTGAGATTCTAGTTTCAGGAACCTCAACTTTAATGTGGATAGGTGCTTGCACATTGTCATTGGGTTGAGATATGACTTGGTCACTGCTAAATTCTTCTGAATTCACGACAGATTTGGCATTTTGAGATAAAGAGCGTGCACTAATTTCTTTTCCTTTTCTCTTTGCATTATTTTTTAGAATCCGAGATTTCCAACTACTAAGGGGCTCCATCATTACATCATCAACATTCTCGTTAGATAGAGAGCTAGTGAGTTCTTTTTTCACAAGGAAGAAAGATCCACTGTCTTCTCCTGTTGAATCAGGGCATCTTGAATGTTTTCTTTTTTGTGATTTGCAGCTTTCTTTAATTTGTTTCAGTGTCATGGCACCATATTCAAGATCATCTAGCTCATCGTCCAGTTGAGCAACACCACCAATGCCACAAGACTCCACCGTCTCACTTCCACCTTTGGTTGTTTTCTCTTCTGCAAGCATACAGGGACTCTTAACCATTGTCCTCTCAGAGTCCACTTCCATATCTACAAACTCAAGTTTTGGCCTAAAAACTGGAACCAAATCACAATTTTCACTATATCCAGCTCCATATATATCTTCAAGCTTTTTGAACTTAACTGCCGGCTTTCCATGAAACACGTTCAAAACTTTTACTTCAGAACCACTCTTCTTAATAGCTTGGATAAAGTGCAAAAGACTACAGCTTCTTAACTCCATCGAATAAAAAATATTGCGATACCTAAATGTTGGACCTGCAATAATTAAACATTTGACCTTGAGAGAAGCACAATGTGCCTTCGGCGACAGATATGGTAAAACATAAACATAGATGACAAAACATAGAAGTTTCAAATTTAGGGTTGGGGTTCTGATAAGCAGAGTATTAAATTGGAAATCAAGAACTATCATTAACAGATTGAGCTAAATCATCACGTTAAGATTTTTCTATTACAAAGGGGCAGCATCTAATCATTCTTGAGTACAGATTACAAACTATATCTATAAGCACAATTTGGATCTAACCAATCCTGCCAACAAGTAAACAGATTCCAGTGAACAATCAAAGAAAAGTGAAGAGTGAGCGGAACATTTACCAGTATTTTTCAGATCTAAGGGCCAAATTCACCGAGAAGTGCAGATCTACACCGTCGCGAGCGCCCGCCCGAAGTTTTAGCTAGTGTGAGTGTTTAAAAGAGTGAAATGTGAGGAGAGGGAAGAAAACCGTGTCTCGCGCCAATGCAATTTTGGCGCCAACGCGGGTGGTTTTTATTTCCTAGTCCGAATTGAAATTACACCTGCTTCGCTTTGGACGTAAATGGTAAGTTCGCGGCCGTTGAACTTGATTTTGTCCGTTAAGTAACCAATTATCGATTGAAAAATGGCATAAGCCTACTGGACCAAACGAATGCAGCCAAACAAAATCTGTTTTGGTCTTAACAAAGCCCAATCGGCTAAAGCAAGTAGGGATGGCAACGAGCCACTACTAATTATTCCATTCGATTTGTAATAAGTGTCGTTTTAAAAAAATGCCCATTTATTAAGAAAGTTAATGAAATATCTGATATACCTTTATTAATTAAATGTTAAAGTGTCTTGAAAATATAATCTGTGTAATTAAGATGTGATAGAAATTAAAGGGTAATTTTGGAAGTAAAATTATAAATATGCATAAAAAGTTACAAACGACACTTATTTTGAATCATTAAAATCCCTCTAAAACGACACTTATTATGAATCAGAGGAAGTAATATTTAAAAAATACAAAAATATAACAAAAAATAAAAAAAAATTATTGAACCAGCGGTCGAACCGGACTGGTCAATTGACCGGTTTTGATCGATTCTCACTGATTCAATTAAGAACTGGTTTTTAGGGGTAAACCGGACTGGATAGCGGATCGGTCACCGGTCAAACCGGTCCGATTTTCAAAACAAAGCTCTAAATAATGAACAGAAATCCTGGTCTAACTTGGAGTATGTAGGGATATTGATTATGCAGGGTTTTAACGTTAATGTTGTTGAATTAATAATAAACTAATTACTGGTCACCCATATGTTATTCCGCTTGCAGAAATGGGGTTGCCTAATCATTTATCTAATTACAACAATTTGAGATATACTTTTTGAACGAATCATAGGATTGAGTTCCAGTGACTTGTAATGGAAAAAAAATTCCCGAAAATACATTTTAACTTTGCTTGATGAACATGCTTATAGGTTGATTAGCAAATAATATAATTACCCATTAAGCGATTTAATCTCCTTTGCTGCAGCAATTACCAGGAAAACTCATGATTAAGCCCATGAGGGCGGTGCCTTTGCTCTATTCAAGCACCTCTAAACTTATTGGTAACCTAATTGCGTGTACACATTGTTATCTATATATTGGTAAGAAGACGTTATTCACGAATTAATTCACTAAAGCACTCATCCAAGGTAGGAGGATGATGACGATTCATTAGATTAGAACCAGCATTATCAAAATATGATCTCAACTTCATTTGGAATTGAACACGCTTAGTAGTTTTATGAACAACCAATATATTAGAGAGAGAGAATCTTAGGACTGTCTAGCACAATAATGTTAGAAAATTCTGAAAATAAAAAAAATACTCTTGAATAGACTGATTTCCTTTAGTATAATTTGCAATCTCGCACTCCAATTGAAATCTTCTAGCTAAATTCCTTTGATAATAAACCTTTGAGCATCCCTAATTTTCCATTGAGCCAATGGAGTAGCATAGCATTTGTCGAAGCTGGAACAGTCCCATCGATATGTCCCCATGGCTCCTTTCTAGTAACATACAATTGGAATTGAAATTCCCATGTTGCATAATTCTTTCTAGTAAACTTAACACAAAATTCAGAGCCAGATTTGCCACTAGCCATTAAACAAAAAAAACAAGGAAAGCAAGTCACAAATGAACAAGAAATTTCTAAAGTAGCCACACCAAATACCCAAGCAGAGATTGCAACAAAAAAAAACCAAGATGCTTCCACAAAATACTAAATTAAATAGCACTTCTAAACGAGTGGCTTTGGTATCGTGATAGACTTGATAGAAAAAAGAGAGATTTTGGTTGAATACCCTGTCATATTCTCGTGATTATAGTTATAATTGTACAATCTAAAGAATGATTATCGACACTATTATAAGCTGATTTACCTTTAATTATAGCTGTACAATACAAGCAAATATATAACAGTTATAACAAAATAAATGTTATCTGTATATGGTAACACACATGGATCTTAATGGCAGACCAAACTGAACTTTTTTTTTTTTTTTACGAGAACCAAACTGAACCATAAAAAATTGTAGGAGAAAATTATTGTTAAGAGTCCATTAATGGCGTGTTAGTTGGTACAGTTGGACGTTAATCATCCCTTATATAAACAGACAAAGTCCATCCTCTCTATATCAACCACATAGCCACCAAAAAGTGTATACGCATATCAGAAAAGTGGAATACTTTGCTTGTTAATGGCTCAGCTTCGAAAAGGAAAGTGAAGAGAATGGATGTCCAAGTTAGTCATAACAAAAGGCTTACTTCTCTTGAGTCTGAATTGTCGACAAGAAGGGAAAAGATGATCAGGAGAAACAAAATAAACACAAAAAGTATGGCCTTGTGTCTTTTCAAGAGCTACCAGATTATATGAAGGACAATGAGTTCATCCTTGGCTGCTACAGAGCCAACTGGCCTCTCAAAGAAAGGTTTTTTTAGCATTTTTCGCTGGCACAATGAAACCCTCAACGTTTGGATGTAAGTAAAAGCCCTTTTGCTGCTTGAAGAGAGGGAACTTCTCCAGCCATGGCCAATTTGAGGGAGGTGGGGTGCAAAGCATAGACTCCATACTCACTCTTGCCATCAAGAAGAATTCTCTTGGTAAGTTGGTCCTTAACAACAAAATGGGTTGGCCAAAATTCAAAGAAACAAGAATTATCAGCAGTAAATTTCTGAACAGATAGGAGGTTCTTGACAATATGAGGGACATGTAAAACTTGTTTTAAAGCTAAAGGACCGTTAGTAGAAGGGAGAAAAGCATTACTAGTGTGAACAATTGGAAGCCCTTGGCCATTACCTACATAGAGTTGGTCATTACCAGAGTATTCTTGTGGAATCTGAAGAGTGCAGACGTCTGGAGTAACATGGTAGTTAGTTGCCGTGTCTGGAAACAAGGAAGTGGTTAAGATGAAGCAGCAGGATATGGAGGTGGAGACGGATCAAAGCCACCATAAGAGATTTGATTTGCTTGAGCATTGAGGAGGAGCATAACGACGCCTGCACCTATCTGTTGTATGATTACATAGTTCACAAATCTAGCAAGGGCCTCTGGAAAGCCTGGAATGAGAGTGAGAAGGAGAACTCTATGGAGTGGATGGTGGTGGAACAATAGAGTGACTCGATGCAGGAGCAGAGTGACCTGATACAGGAGTAGAGATTGATTTAGTTGCAGCATTAGCAGATGGAATTTCGTGTGAATTTGATACAACTCAGCCTCTGCGTGTTTATTCAAGAAGAAAATCTAGGCCGGTTGAAGAAGTCAAAGAACAGTTCAACTATTTTCTGAAGCAACTAGCTGAAAAAGAGGAACCATTATGTCAAGTAGTTGTGGACTGATTTCACACGTTCCACGTTCCGTTATTTTAGATTGTTAGTGGAGATTAACAAATAGTATAAATAATTCAGGTGTTTCTTTTGTTTAGCATCAGAATTTATTTTCCCCAAAAGTACTTTGTACTAGGAGAGCAGTCCTTCTCGAATTGGACAACCGTTATTAATTTTCAGTACTCGATTTCCTTTTCATATCTTAGCCATCCTTTTTCCCTCTGCTCTTATCAGAATTGTTGACAAGAACTTCATGGGCAACCAAATGGCCAAATGACTCATGAAATGGAACAGGGCCAGGTCAAAGGTTGAGGGTGGTGATGATACCATGATATTCATTACCAATGTTACGATAGACAATAGGATTGAACTTTGCTATTGTGAGTGTTCTTCCTGCAAAACTCAATTGATCAGAGAGACTTTTGGCTTTGTGAAGATATTCTAAAACAAATAAATCGTTTTTCTTGAGTTCTTGTAACTCAATGTTGACTTGTAGTTGCTTGTTTTGGGGGACTCCTCCAAATGTGTGAGTTAAGGCTTGCCAAACAGTAGAAGAGGAATCAAGACCGATGATATAGGGAAAAAGTTCCTTGGTGAGAGAAGATAGAAGCCATGAAAGAAGCATATGATCTTTGCTAAACCACTCTTCATAGGCAGGATTTGAAACTGGATGAGAGGAATTGGTGGAGGATTGAATAGTTTTAGCCTTTTAGGTGGTACTCGACAGGTTCCATCATTGAACCCATTAAGTTTTTGGTAGTTTAATAATGAAGAACATTGAGTTTTTCAAGATAAATAGTTTTTGATGGTCAATTTTACAAACAAGACATGATGGATATTTGTAGAAGTAATGTCTCAGAATCCAAAGAAGCAGTTTAGTTGATTTCTTAGCATACAAGCAATGTATAGAATTAGTGTTAAGAAGTTCAAGAAAGTTAGCTGTGTCAATTTTTCTGTTTAGATTCTTTAATTTTATTCAATATTTAGCTGATTGTATGACGATCTAATAGCAGTTGAACCTTTAAATATTAAATTTTTTGTTTTACCAGCTTAATTTACGGTTCAATTTTTTAAATATTACTCATAATCAACAAATTAAGCTAGAATCGATCAAACATTGAGTCTTTTATCAAAAACACGAAGCCTGAGTGTTAGATGTGTATATCCTGAGTGTTCGATGTGTATACTTCCCAATGCAAAACATTGCCAATAGAAAACCTACGCGTACGTCATTTACATCTCAATAATAACTAAAAAGGATCATCAAAGCATGAGAAAATGCAAAAAATCAACACTTTGAAGAGAAATGGGAAGGAAAATTATAACGGCTAAAATTGCTGGTAAAGTTATAACTTACTGGCTATAAACTAAGCCAACCCCCATCTTTGCTGAAACTGAACAATCATGGGCACGAGGAGTGTATCCTTACAAAGATGTCCTTTCTGGTTTAAGTTGCCTCTCCACAAAGATGGAAGTTCTTTTGGATCTTAACTGATACGGAGGAGATGCGTTAAATGCCTTGCCATTAGGAATCATGGAGTCGTCATCCTGACAAGCCTCATCAGAACTTTCATCTTGAAATCCAGTCGAAGCAATCTGGAACCTTGCATTTTCATCAGAAAAATGTAAAGCGTTGTCAACCATTTGTTTACAGACTTTTTCAATGTTACCAGGAAGAACAGACACTTGAGATACGGTCTTTCTCTTCCGAAATATGGACGGAGTGTTGACATAGCTCTTAGCTGCTAATCGTAATACAGATTCCGGGCTTTGTACACTTAAACTGCTACTTTCTGTACTAGGTGGAGTAGAGAAATTGAGAGGAGATGAAGCTGGGCTAGAATTGTACTCCTGTTGAGGATGATGTCCATTTAAATGATCCAACTCTGGTGGAACACAAGTTTCTATTTGTGGTAGCTCATGGTATAGTGAACCATAAGGTGGAGTCTCAAATTGCAGTTGAGACTTAACTTTGCCTTCGCCAATCCCATAATTACTTTCACCATTTTGACATTTTTCCGGCAATTCCAGTTGACGGTAGCAAGTAGCAACATGAGATGGCCAAGGTTTACATTCAATACCTTCAGAATCAGTAGACTCATTTGGAAGTCCACTTGACGAAGCTGCCATATCTAAATCTTTGCCATCAGTTTCCAGCTTATAAACATCAGTAGTTCCTGATGAAGTTTGTGCAGCAGCAGAGTATGGTTCCCTAATTGTTTCCATCAAGGCAGGTTTATTCACATATTTTGGACCATTCTGAATAACTTTTTTAGGAACAGGAGGAAGTTTTCCAGAAGCCAAATAGAAGTTCAATTTTTTCTTCAAGGAACTATTCCAGTGATTCTTTATGGAGTTGTCAGTCCTATATAACAAAAATTCAGTTAAACTCGGATTTTATCTTTGAGGAAAAAGCAACAAGTCTTGTAAAGTGGAAATCTCAATGATAAGTCACTTCAGAAACTAAATTCCCTGAAGAAATATTAGTACCTTCCAGGTAAAACCTTCGCTATTTCAGCCCATTTATTTCCATGTGTCTGATGAGCATTCATGAGTAACAATTCCTCCTCCAACGTCCAAGCATCTTTCCGTATATCTGGATTCAAATGATTGTGCCACCTACAAAGGTAGAAGGATTGTTAGCTCCGTAAAATTTTCAACATTTCAAGAATCGGACCACTTAAGCAGATGAAGGATGATGTTCATATTTACTTGGTTACCTTTCTCGGCATTGTTTCCCTATGCGACCAGGTAAAGACCTTGCAATAACAGACCATTTTGTGGGTCCATACTTTGAAACTAGTCCAGTAATTTTATCATCCTCCTGAAGATTAGAAAAAACATGGTTTTTAATTTGAAACACATCAAATAAAATAGAATATCATGTCAAAGTGGTGGGACAAAGCACCAACCTCTTGAGTCCAGGGTCCTTTAACAAGTTCAGGATTGAGAACCTTCTGCCATCGATGCAGACATTGCACTTCTGATCGATCAGGGAAATATTCCGCTACATAATAAAACATAAATCTAAGATTGACCAAATAAATTAGGACAACATTCATACAAGCAAAGCCATGAAAATTGAAATTAGTATTAAGCTGCTTAAACAAACATGCATCTTCGATGTTGACATAAGATGAAGATGCAAGATACTTTTCTTATTTAAGAAAAAAAAAAGAATATATCTCCCAGATGGAATATAACCAAAAATACTTGTTCCTAAGCCTGCAAGAAAGAAGCGTTGCTGTTAATTTAATTATGTTCCTAATTAAGCTTATAAACAGAGACATGGCTGCACATGTTTAAAAACATCATCAATTTCCCGAGCACAAATAATGAAAGAAGTGAATCCTAAGGGGAGAAATGGCCTAAATCTTCACCGTACTTTCTGTATCCACTGAATCTACACCTTAATAAACATCATTGATTGTCATAATCAGCACTCCATATGAAGTGAATTAATCCCAACATCTAACAAGAAGCACTTAAGCAGGACAGACTTGTTCACTGTCATGAATGGCCTTCGTATCACTCAAAGGAAAAATCATATCAGAACTACAAATTTCAGAATATCAATCTCCATGTCCCACAACTAAGGCAGGGTTACAAACTAGTAGCACATGTGTTTTTGAGGAAAGAGAGAAACCTATTCTTTTCCAGCTCTTCCCCTTAAACGCTGCAATCGCATTTCTTAACTTCTCATCCTGTGATGAAGTAAAAGAGATTTTTAGCAACAAAGAAACAGACTAATGGCAGGAAACAATGGCCAATGAGAACAGCTGGAATAAGTACCTGCTATAGAAAAAAACCAGTTTACATAAAGAGACTTATCAAGTCATTTCTAATCTAGATACTCATGAAAGATGTAGATTTTAATCTGAAGGACAGACATGAGAATTATTAACAACAAATCTACCCCAGAGCAACAGAGTTGAGAAGGAGGTGAACAAATTCCAAGTCAATGAGAAAGTAAGTGACGGGCATATATTCAGAATCAGATAAAAGACCACTAACTTCCTCCGGAGTCCAGCCACCTTTGGTGCGCCTGATTGGTCCAGTAGTTCTCCTGCAAAATCCAATTGGATATTATCAGTAAACAAATCAAATAAGAGGCAAGTTTATGTATATGCCTCAAAATCCAATACAAGCTCTCTAAATGCCCAACCAGAAACAGAATAAAGGTATATCTAGAACGGAAATAACTGTTAAAAGTTCGAAAACAAGTAAGCTGCTAGCAACCTATGAGTTGGCGATGCTGTGGCTGGACTACATACTCGTGGAGACTTGATGATTGCGCTGCTAATACCTTCAGAGAGAGAAGAGCTTGAGGCAGCCAACGATTGCTTATTTTCAAGGCAAAACTCCTCTATGTTCAGCACATTCATCTCCTACTACAATCATCTCAAAACCCAAACTCCTAATCAACAAGGGTAGCATAACTAAATCAAACAAATACATCAACAAAATCAAACGAATAAGTTACCGTTGTAACCCTAAACCCCCAACTTGTGACATACATATCAATTCCTAAACATTCCAGCAAAAAAGGAGCAAAACCCAGATCTCAAAATCAATAACTGGATCGAAAGAAACCGACAAAATCAGAAAAAGACATATAATTCTAAGTACATGATCAAGAAAGCTGGAACTTTTATCCAATCAGAGCTACTTAAGAGTTAAGACTCAAGAAGTGAGAGGTTCCATGACCAAATCAATGTCAAACAGAGAACAAGCATAAGAGTGGTACAAGTTTCTCTCCGAAAACCATAGCCTTCTATATATGAAGCTCAATAGAAACTAACCACTGGTTGTATAGAAATGGCGGGAATTGGAGTGGAACTCATTAAGAAAAGGACACAAACACAGACCCTTTTGAGCCTATAAGATAAAACAAAGGGCTTTTCTGAGATTAACACACGAAAGCCAAGTGCTTTAGCTTCGAAAATCCACGCCCGTTGAAACAGAGAGAGAGATAGAAGAGAAAATATAACATGTAGAGTGAGAGAGAAGATGGATTCATATGTAACGAATACATTCGCACCTCCGTCTCCGTTAACTGCCGTTACTAAGAGTTTCTACTTTCTGGCGCTCTTTCGCGTTTTGGTCACTTGGTGAGGCTTTTGTGAACCCTGTCGTGTAACGGGGACTAACGGTGACGGCTGCATTCTTATGGATTTAGTTTTAGTTTGAAGAAGTGGAGCACCGATAGCCACTGAGCCGAATGTTCTTGGACCATTGGATTGACCTTAATCTTAATCTAGATCGTTAATTGTTGGGATTATGGAATTTTTATTATATAATAAAAATTAATTAATTCACCAAACATTAATGCATAAAAATTGTTTTAAAAATCGGACGAAAAGTTAAACCGGTAAAAAAAATTAAGGTTTAAAATATTCAACTAATATTAGACCGTCATAAAATTAGAATAAAATTAAAAATTTTAAAATATGATTAAAAATATTATTCTTACTGTCAAAGAATTTAAATTTTTAATTGAAAAAGAAAATTGTTAAATAAAATTTATTTATTTATTTTAATTTATAAAAACTTATTAATTTATAAAAATTGACCGTTTAATTAATAAATTGATCAATTTTTAACAACAAGATTTATTTGAGGAAATCAAACAAAAAAATTAAAAATGGAATTGAAAAATTAAACGGTTTAAGATTTTTACTATTAAACTAATAAAACTGGTTAAGCTTTTTCTAAAAAAAATGAACCGGTTGGATTTTTAATCATAACATAAAAGTTTTATTCTTTATACGAAAGAGTAGACTTTTTGATCCAAGAATTCACGAAGTATTTAGTTAATGAATAAGCTTAATTGAAAATTTAAATCTAGTAGTCTAGACTAGTACTGATAAATATATGCAGTTCTTCATGCAATCTCCTAGGTATGATTTTCTCTTTATATGTATCCCATTTGATTTTATCTTATATATGTCATATGATTTTCAATATCTTATTAGATATCAAAATGTGTATAAATACATGTAAAAGCTATTCAGCAATATACAAGAAAAACAATACAATTACATACCATTGCCATCTTCCTTTATATTCTTTAATGGTTTCAGAGCTGATACATTAGCCACAAACCTTTCAGCCACACTCGCTTAAAATCCTGCAAACAACACTACCCATAGACGGTCATTTTCATCAAACACCTAACAGACACAGTAGAAACAACAAACTCCAATCACAACGATCACAATGGTCGACCTTACCTCTCCCACTCTACCATTCAACCAAATCACAAATTTCTTAACTACACAATTAGACTCATCCAATTATCTTATTTGGAAAAATCAAATTCAAGCTATTCTTATTACCTCTGACCTTATTGGATGCGTTAATGATGATATCCTCCCATCCTTTGTAACTCCAGGTGATGTGTCTCCTGAATACACCAAGTGGCAAAAACTTGATCGACTGGTATATTGCTTCTTCACTGCCTTCCTGTCCAGCTCTACCACAAGACTCGCTATTGGATGCACCACTGCTCGTGATCTCTGGTTGGTTTTTGAACGTCATTTCTTGCAGCAGTCCAGCTCCCAACGCTCTTTACTTCAACGCAAGCTTCATACCCAAAAAAGGGGGATCTCTCGATTACTGATTTTCTTATCGTGGTCTCCAACACTGATGAACAACTTGCTGCTATTAGCGACTCAATCTCGGACGAAGACCTTGTCCTCTTTAGTCTCAATGGTTTACCTCCGGACTACGAATCATTCATCACAGCGATTGAGCATCGCGAATCACCTGTCTCTTTTGGTGACCTTCGAGCCAAACTTCTTGTCCACGAGCAACGACTTTTGTCCTTTCAGTCTTTTGTTCTACGAGATGTTGCATTTGTTGTTTCTTTTGCAGGTTCTCAACCCACCAATGGTCGCGGAGGCAGCAGAGGAGGGCGAGGACGAAGGAGCTCCCTCTCGCGTTCCTTCAACCTTAATAGACTAAATGGACAGCATCAGATAAGCAATGGGCCGCATCACTTCTCCAGCTCTAGTAGGCCCGCCCACAACACCAACCACACCTTCAAATAAGCCCATATACCTATGACCCACACTCCTAGCTCAATACATATACTCAAATCAGACTCAGCCCAATCATTTAGCCCAGCAGCCCAATTACCTAAATAAACCTCCTACCTAATGTCAGATTTGTTGGAAATAGGGACATATTGTAGCTCATTGTCGATTCAGATACTCTGAATCTCGAAATCGTCCAAACTACCCTCCACTTGTCCCTACCAATCTTTTCACTGCCTTTACCGCATTAAATATTCAAGATTCTTCAAATCCTTCCTCCAGCACTCTCACTGAATGGCTTCCAGCCACTGGTGCCACCAATCATATAACACCAAATTCTCATCTTGTTGAATCTGAGATCCCATACAGTAGTCCAAATCAAGTGATTGTCGGTAATGGACAAACTCTTCCTATTTCTTCTACTGATAATGTTACTTTCTCCACAAAAAGTCGTTCCTTTTACCTTAACAATATTTTAATTGTCCCAAATCTTACTGCAAATCTACTCTCTGTTGCTAAGTTCGTGAAAAATAACTCTTATCTTATTGAATATAATCCATTTGGTTATATTGTGAAGGATCTCAAAACCAAGACGCCACTATTTGCGAAATCCATCCACAATAATCTCTATCCCATCAAGATCCCACATCACTTCAATAATTCGATTACTCTCCAAGCTACGTCCACTTCACTCACTTTGTGGCATCAACGTCTAAGTCACCCCTATTCTGCCATACTTTCTAGGTTGTCTCTTCCTTTTAAATTTCCATCTCAAGTAATGAATAATTGTACTTCCTGCTTATTAGGAAAAAGTACTTATCTTCCATTTCCTATTATCTTCTCTTGTTTGTACCATACCACTACAAATCATTCAATGTGATATTTGGGGACCATCACCATCCATCTCTCTTTCTGGTTATCGCTACTTCATAATTTTCATTGATAACTTCAATCGTTGCACTTGGATTTTTCCTTTAACTCATAAAAATCAAGCTCTTTCTCAATTTCAAAATTTTAAAACAAATACTGAAAATCGTTTTTCCACTACCATCAAAACCTTCCAGTGCGATGGATCTCTTGAACTCATAAAAGGTGCCTTTGCCACTTTCCTCACCACACATGGTATCTCTTATTGCATTTCATGTCCTCATACTCCATAACAAAATGGCTTTACTGAGCGAAAAATTCGTCACATCACTAAAACTGGCCTTATCCTTCTCCTACATGCCTCTTTACCTAAATCTTTTTAGTTTGATGCATTCTCTACAGCTACATATCTCATTAATCTCTTCCCAATACCTATCCTTCACCACAAATTCCCTTATGAAATTCTTTTTCTCTAGCCACCTGATTTATCTCACCTTCGCGTGTTTGGTTGTGCTTGTTTTCCTTTTCTTGGGGCAACATATACAGACAAACTTACCATAAAATCTATACAATGTGTCTTTATTGAGTATTCAGCACAATACAGAGGATATCGTTACATTGATCTTAACACCTGCAAACTTTACATCTCTTAACATGTTTGTTTTCTTAAAAATATTTTTCCATATGCCACTCTCCCTTCCCTCACCCCTAACACACCCTCTATCTCTACCATCTCTCTACCTCTACTAGTGACACCTGTTCCTTCCCCACCTGAGACCATATCAACCCCTTCACCCCCTTCCCCATTACCTCAACATCAAATGATTACTTGTACACGTGATAACACTTGTGTTCCTCGAATACTGTCTGATTATGTCACCTATTCTACCCATACACAAACCTCATATGAACCTGATACACTTCCTTCACTCACGCCAACAAATACCTACACTGGCGACAAGCTATGCTTGATGAGTTTACTGCTCTCAGTCGCAATTATACCTGGATTCTTGTTCCCTCACCACCTAATGCAAATATTGTTGGATATAAATGGGTCTTTCGCACAAAAAGAAATTCTAATGGTACTCTAGATCGATACAAAGCCTGTTTAGTTTCCAAAGGCTATCATCAAACTCCTGGTATAGACTACACAGATATATTTAGTCCCATAATCAAACCCACTACAATCCGCCTAATCATCACTATTACTCTATCTAAAAATTGGTCCATTCATCAACTTGATGTCCCAAATTCCTTTCTTAATGGACACCTACAAGAATCGGTTTACATGGCTCAACCTCCTGGCTTTATTGACCCTCACAAGCCTTCTCATGTCTATCATCTTCAAAAAGCCCCCTATGGTTTAAAGCAGGCTCCGTGAGCTTGGTTTCATCGACTAAGCCAAAAACTCCTTGATCTCAAGTTCATCTCTACCAAATCAGACACTTCCCTATTTATTCATACCACCTCTTCTCATACCACCTTCCTTCTAGTTTATGTCGATGATATCTTAATTACTGGCTCTTCACCTTCTTTCATCACCAATCTCATTCATGATCTAAACACTGGATTTTCCATCAAAGATCTCAGGCCTCTTCATTACTTTCTTGTTATGGAGGCAAAACACACTCCTACTAGACTCCTACTTACCTAGATTAAATACATAAAGATATTCTTCTCTGTATCGATCTTGCTCAATCCAAACCCGCCACCACACCAATAACCCTCACTCTTCCTCTCTAAAAAAATCATGGAACTCCTCTCACTAATCCTTCTGAATATTGAAGTACTATTGGTGCTCTCCAATATCTCTCTCTTACCTGCCCTAATATTCAATTTGCAGTCAATAAAGCCTCCCAATTTTTCCACTATCCTACCGACATTCACTGGACCGTTGTTAAATAGATACTTTGATACCTTCATTTTATACCCACTTCTGGTATCCACTTTACCCGAACAACCTCTCTTTCCATGAATGCCTACTATGATGCTGACTGGGCAGGTTGTTTTGATGATCATCGCTCCACTTCTGGCTATTGTATATTCCTTGGACCAAATCTCATTTCTTAGAGTGCAAAGAAATAACCTACTGTTGCCAAATCTAGTACTGAAGTTAAATACCAAAGTATAGCTCTTGCTACCGCTGAACTTTGTTGGCTTAAATCTCTCCTTGGTGAAATTAGCTTCACTCACCTAACGCTTACACTTTGGTGCGATAATCTTGATGCTATATTTCTTGCTGCGAATCCAACCATTTAGACTCGCACAAAATACATTGAGATTGATATTCACTTTATCAAAGATCTGGTTATCAACAAGACACTATCAATTTGACATCTTTCTTCAAGCTATCAAATTGCCAACATCACGACCAAAGCTTTACCTTCATCCACTTTTCAAAAATTTCGTGAGAAGCTCACTGTGGCCACTCATTCTGAGCTTGAGGGGGCTGATAAATATATGCAGATCTCCATGCAATCTCATAGATATGATTTCCTCTTTATATATATCTCATTTGATTTTATCTCATGTATCTCGTATGATCTTCAATATCTCATCAAATATTAAAATGTGTATAAATATATGTAAAAGCTATTCAACAATATACAAGAAAAACAATACAATTACATACCAATTGCCTTCTTCCTTTCTATTCTTTCAAGTACTTAAAACTAATTTAGTAAAAAACTTATATAAACCCAAATTCAATTAAATAAAAAGTGTAAATTTAAATCATGAAGTAATTAAAATCTTATAAAATATATCTTATAAAATATCTTACGGAGTATCAAGGAAATTAATTAAATTTTATTATGCTTGTTATAACAAATGCAAAATAATATATCTCGTTGAGTGTAATTGTTGTTACTGAAGTCTTGAATGCATCCTATTCCAAAATCATTACTCGTTAGAGTCTTGAATGCATCATATTTCAAAATCATTACTCATTAGAGTATTCTTAATTTTTGGTATATATTGTCTGAACAATATATAAATAAATTAAATATTATTAAACTCAATTCAATTAATTAAATATTTAGGAATTATTACTTGAGCAAGCAAGTAAAGCAACTTCAGTGAG
>JANKYE010000006.1:3924433-3936778 GCA_032467995.1 Erythroxylum dillonii | reverse complement strand
TATTATTAAACTCAATTCAATTAATTAAATATTTAGGAATTATTACTTGAGCAAGCAAGTAAAGCAACTTCAGTGAGCTCCACCTTATCGGGAATAGTTCGTGGGCCAATCCAAACATAAGAGCCCAAACTCCAAAATTTTTTGAAATAACGAACCTAACGTCTCTCAACGGTCAAATCCGTTTAAATTCTCTTACAGTATGTGTTTCTCTTTTCTCCTCGAACAGATCTTCTCTCTCTCAAATCCACTATCTTCTCCTTCTAAATTTCGAATCGAAATTTCCAATCTTTTCTTTCCATGGAAGTCCAAACCAGTTCGTTGAAGACCCCCAAGTCTTCTCTGAAATATTCTGCTCCTGGGAAACTCCGTGAATCAACCAACAAGATTAGAGTTGTTATAAGGATACGCCCTTTTCTGCCCCAGGAAATCTCTGCAAATGATGGCTGCCCCATCTCGTGTGTTTCTGTTCTTGAACGAGATTGTGAGTCCAGAGACGAAGTTACCGTTCTTCTTAAAGACCCTGACACCAGGTTAGCCCTTTTCTTTGAGTTCCAATCTTTATCATTTTTCTTGTCGTTGGTCGTCTTCTCCTTGATCATGGTTTCTTGTTGTCTGTTTAGCCGAAACGAGTGTTATCAGTTGGACTCGTTCTTCGGACAAGACGCCAACAACGTTAATCTGATTTTTCAGAGGGAAGTTAGCCCTTTGGTTCCTGGGATATTTCGAGGTTGGAACGCTACGGTGTTTGCTTATGGCGCAACTGGAAGTGGAAAGACATATACCATGCAGGTATAGTACCAATTTTCACGATCGTATCTCATACTAAGTTGTGGATTGCTGAGAAATCTAAGGAGAAGAAACGAAAATTTTAAAGTGGATTTCAGGCAAATTCGAGTTTCTCATCTTAAACCAGTCTACTTTTCTACAAAATTTTGCTTGTTGCTTCCTATAACGTTAATGTTTTCGAAATATGAGCTGGGATGATTTCTGTTTTTTAGAACACGAACTCGTTAATCTATGTCGTATAATTAATTACCTCGTCCTTCCACTTCATGAACGAAAGGGGAATTTTCTGTGATTTTAACAAGTGTGTCTGATGAAAATATGTCGATTTATTAATGCAGGGTACTGATGAGTTGCCGGGGCTAATGCCACTATCCATGTCAAAAATTCTGTCATTGTGCGAACAGATGGGAAGCACAGCAGAGATTTCTTACTATGAAGTATACCTGGACAGGTGCTATGACCTTTTAGAACCCAAGGCAAAAGAAATTGTGATTCTGGATGATAAGGATGGGCAAATCCACCTCAAGGGACTATCTCGTGTCCCAGTAAGTTCATTGTCTGAATTTGAAGAGGTGTTTTCTTGTGGAATTCAGAGGCGGAAGACTGCACACACAGGTCTAAATGATGTATCCAGTAGAAGCCATGGGGTTCTTGTGATAAGTGTTTCAACTCCTATTGGTGATGGTTCTGGGACTATGGTCACTGGGAAGCTTAATCTCATAGACCTGGCTGGTAATTCTCACATATATCAGAAATTGAATATGCAAATCTTAAACTATTGGGATTCGTACGTGATCTCTCAGAGCTTGTTTGTGTCTGCAATTTATTTAGGAAATGAAGACAACAGGAGGACCTGCAATGAAGGGATCAGGTTGATAGAGAGTGCTAAGATTAACCAATCTTTGTTTGCATTATCGAATGTGATCTATGCACTGAACAACAACAAACCAAGAGTACCATATAGGGAAAGCAAATTGACCCGTATACTGCAGGACTCTCTGGGAGGAAATAGTCGTGCTTTGATGGTTGCCTGCCTGGTAAGGATCAGAAAATTGTGTCAATCGTTTTTGAGGATTATCCTGGAATGTGTTTGGAATTTGCGTCTTGAATTGCAGAATCCAGGAGCCTACCAGGAATCTGTTCATACTGTTAGCTTAGCTGCTAGATCAAGGCATATCTCGAATTTTGTTGGTTCAGCTCAAAAGGTAGAGACTCCAAAAGTAAAAGTGGACATGGAAGCGAAATTGAGAGCTTGGCTTGAATCAAAAGGAAAGACGAAGAGCCTACAGAGAGCAGAGGCTGTTACTTCTTTTCCTGAAAGTTCTGCAAAGAAGCTTAACTATCACAGCTCTGCCAAACCTAAGGTTAACACCTATCGAAGCACATCTAATATTAAAGAGAGGTAAGATCAATTGAAACATAAATTGATGTTTATGTCTCTTTACCTCATTCATTGACTACTTTGTGTACATATATATACAGGACGATACCTGTACCTTTCAGAAACATACTCCTTGGTGATGGAGGTCTGACTGATTCTTGCTTGGATGTAAGTTTCTCATTTAGCAGTCTTTTGCAGCACCCTATCACAAGAAGCTGGTTCTGCAGCTTATATAAAGCATATTTATAATGTCATAACTAAAATTGCAGAGTCTGGATTTTGCGGCTGAAGACAACACAGAAGAGGAAGGTGCTAGTTCTGCAGAAATTATTGTAGAATCAACAACACATGTACATGGTATATACAAACATCTTACAGGGATTTCTTGTTTCATATACAACAAGGGAACTTCCTCTATATCAACTTAAAGAAGTTTTCCTATCCTTTTAGATTGTTAAACATGTGCAAATTCTGCAGTTCAATGGTCTAACCAGGAGGAAAAAGTATCACCAGCTAGCGAGAAGCGGAAAACGTTAGAGAGTCCCTTGAGAAAAGTTCTCTCTCCCGTAGATACTAATAGAAATGTACTCACGGATCATAAGTGTCCCTCTGAGCTCAAGACTCCAACAGCAATGGTTTCAAAAACCTGTCTGAATGGCAGGTTCTCAACAACGGGCACTCCTCTGAACAAATTTAAAGTAATAAGCAGTAGTTTAAAGGTAAGTAAGAGGATGAGAATCCATAATGATCTGTATATGTCTCTGTGAAATGTTGTGCTGATTTTTACAAACTTCATGTGCAGAGCTCTCTTATGCAAGGATATGTGGACTTCTTAAATTCAGCCAATAGGTAAGTTTTGTCATTCATTGTCGAACAGTGCTGCATTCTTGAGTCATTTTATTTCATAAAAGGAACTGAGTTTGTTCATTGGCTGGATTTCATTATGGCAGAGAGGAACTTATGGAACTAAAGGTTTGTTTCATCATTCATTCACCAATACATGTCCTTATCATGAGTTTAATTGGTGTTCCACATTCACTGACTCTAGATCATGCTTATCATTGTACAGGGGATTGGACCGAAATTTGCAGAATACATAATTGAACTAAGAGAAACAAGCCCTTTGAAATCGGTAAGCATAGCTTCTTCTTATTGACAACTTCATGTTCTTCAACTTTTTGGCTCTTGAAATTACTACTTCATCCTCGTTTCAGCTACCTGATTTGGCAAAAATTGGTCTCTCAACCAAGCAAGTAAGCCATAGCACAAGTGTTTGTTTTAGAAGATAGTAGGCATTTAAGATGCAGCATGAACTGAGATGACTAAATTCTTGCAGGTATATAACATCTTCAACCAAGCCGCAAGACGTATATTTGATAAAGAAAGTACAACCCCTTGTTATGTATCTGATGAATGAAGTAGCGCTTATCCCTTGGATAGTTCATCCATCGAGTTGGAATCAAATTATCAAACCTAATGTACTCTACTGTACTGTACCATCGTGGGGTTGTATTCAACTATTCTAATACAACACCCATAGATTCTGTTAAGACTAAAATCTCATGATTAATCTAATGACAGTGTCTCAATACTTCATATACGAATAATAAGAAAAGCAATATAATCGTATCTTCATCAACCAGTCATAATCCAGAAAATACACGTATGGCCCACCAATTTCGCTTTCTGTCTCTTTTGGTGGAGCATTATCACCAGTTTATGTGATGAATCGCCTGTGCAAGCTTTGAGCGTGACTTCACTACATATAATAGAGTTATAGTCTGGACCACTCTTATCTCAATAACCACTTCGTAAAGAGGTCGATCATTCGTAGTTATCAATTATCACAATTACCAAAGTCAATCGCACCCACCAAACTAAATTATTGCACAGGTTCATGTGCACTGAACTCGGGAACTAAAATCCAAATGTATATGCAACATCGAAACCTCAAACAAGTGTCTAAAACCAAACAAAGAAAGCGCTTTTCATTAAAGTTGTGAAGAGCTCACTTTCCCCCTACATCCATATACATATATAGGTCATGCGTGACGGAGAGTAACCACCTCCGTCACACAACTCCTAGGTTGATAAGATCCGCAAACACACACGCGCCATTACTTAGCTTATTAACGGACAAGACACAGACGAGTACATTAACTATTTTTGTTGGGATCAGTGACATTTCTGATCAACCCGACAACCTCATTTACAAGTGCAGGGGTCGCACTTGCAGCTGTCTCCACAAGGGCAACCTCCATCCTCGGCAGCGACGTCCATCTCAGCTCCGTCGAAGTGAGTCTTCTTCGGTGCAACGCCGAGGACAAGACTCTCGGTGGTGGTCTTCTCGGTGTGGCTCAAATCAGGGAACATCTTGCATCTGCACAAACGCCAAAAGATTCAAACTTTATGAACAAAATGAACTCTAAATTAAAAAAGAAAAAGACGATCGCGTAATAGAGAAGGAAACGTGAATTGGTCAAGGTAGTTTTCCGGTGATCCTACCCTCCGCAGCCGCTTCCGCACTTGCAGCCGGCTCCACAGCCACAGTTTCCTCCACAGCAAGACATTTTCAAAGGCTTAAAAAGTTTCTGAGAGAGAGAAAATAACAGACGATGGTTGTTAGCTTATACAAAAAGAGCAGGCGAATGGCTATATTTATAGGCAGCTGAGAGAGAAAGTCTTTGCATATCAACCGTCCGTGTTATTGATTTCACCGGTATACTATTATAGTCGTTTGATTGAAGGATTGATTGATCTTGATTAGCATATGTAGGTACAGGGCCTATTGGTACTGACTTAGAGTCTAACGTGTCGTTCATTATGTGATTGGGTTGCATGGAAGAAGAGACATTTTGGTGTATGGTAGGGTATACGCCTATTAGCTTCAAGAAAATCATTACGTAGTTCAGATTGGAGGAGTGGGAGCACCTGTTAGGATATTTACAATTAATCTTAAAATGTATGAATAATATTTAATAAAATTGTTTATATAAATATATTATATAAATAAATATAAAGATAAAATTTAATCGATAAGAATTAATTAATCGAAATAAAAAATCTGATGGCAGATTGAAACTTTGAATTTACAAAGAGCTTAGTTACTAGAAAAAGCACAATGAATGGTATTAAATGTTATGATATTGAAAAGATGTGTAGTGTATCACTACATGGTCATAATTAAGGCACATTAATTTCAAGAATATGATAATTATCACATCAAAAACTTTAAATACTCTTTAAAACGAAAAGGAAAATAAAAGATTCTACATGTCTCATTAAAGTGTGAAAGCAATCACTAGCTTTGATATTAAAAGGAAAGTGACAAACAGTTTAAACATTCCAAGGATTCTCCAAGCACTAACACTGGCTCTCTTATTTTCGCCTGTTAGTTATTTATTGTCTTTTGGCTCACCAATACCATACCCCATTGCATTATTAACTGGAAATATCCAAAATTCAACAACGAATGAAGTTTCTGAATGTGAGTGGTCGGTCTATGGAACAAGACTAGTCTAGAGACAAAGAGTGGCTCCAATCTATCGAATCCTTTTGGTTCTTTCGATCCAGTCCAGTCGTCTCTTATCTTTATTGATAGGCAGACATTTTCTTTTCTTTATAAAAAGATAAGTTCCATAAATATATTTAAATGTTCGATTTTATAATGGGTTTTATAATCAGGCATGTTCTTTAAAATTTCCAAATCAAGAGCAAGTAAAGCAGATAGATGGCGTATGTACTAGCAACACGTGCAACACATGCCCCATAATACGGCGTGCGTTTGTGAGAGTGTGGTACGTGTCTAGTGCGTGTCTGGCACAATGCGCGTGTGCTGCATGCCTAACATAGTGCGCGTTTATTGCATCTCTGGCGCGAGCCTGATGCATCCAATGGTGCATCAGGTGTGGCGTATGCATTGTTAGCGCTTCTAGCCCACTCGTAGCGTTGACATCACCACACTATAGGACAAAAAAAAACTCAACATTTTTAGAATTTACAATATGATCTTTCAAGTTATTTTGGGTCAATTTTGGGATTATGTGAATTTACAGAGTGAGTTTTTAATTTTTCTAGATTGATTACATTAGTAGTAAATAAGGTTTATCTTCAAGAAAATCAAATAAGGTCATTAAAGCTATCTTTTAGTGAATTTTCATGCTTTAGACTTGAAATAAAAAGGTACATATACTTTTGTGAAAGAAATCACAAGATTCTCCATAAACCTTCACACAACCTCATTAACATAGGAACACAGATGAAGAATCGAAGGAGAAAAAAAGGGAATGTTTGAAGCTTTCGAAAGAAGGCTAAACTTTGGAATGTTCAAATGAAGTTTGAAGACTTGTGTTAAGCCTAAGACACACACATGTGAGACTCATGTGAAGACATCAAAAGCTAAGACAAAATGCAGATGTATTCAACAAACATAAAACGCACAACAGAAGCATTAGTGAATCACATGGAAGACACATGACATGCATCAGACTTAGAATTATTCAAACACAACCGAAGGCAACCATCTTCAACTATTATAACTAAGACAAACCTCAAGCTTTACAAGCTAATACATGTATTCAATCTTTTGATTCAACAGAGAGATATTGAGAGAGTGCTAAAGTACTTATCTAAAGAGTACTAGGGAGTTTGTGAGGGAGCTTGTGAGGGAGCTCTTATAGGTGTTTTGTGAAACACCCAATCTCTTGTATTCCTTTTCTTGAAGTTAGTGAAAAACCATAGTGTGAGATTGATCCTTGGACATAAATAGCTTTGTGCTATCAAACCAAGTAAATTCTTATGTCTTCTTTACATTTCTGCAACTCTTTACTTCTGTAAAATACAAGTCCAAGCATTAAACCATCATCAGGCAAGCAACAAATACAGAAAGCTTTATAAAGATCCTAACATATTGGTTTCAGAGCTACTAGGTCTCTATCCACATTCCTACTAACAAGTCCAGAATCCATCAAGAAGAAAGTTCAAGAATAGAAAACAAGTCCTTACAAAGATGGAAGTGTTCACTGGAAAGGAGGACTTTGCAATATGAAAATTACAGATGCAAGCCCTGCTTAAATCCTACGAATGCTTTGGGCCATAGATGCTACCTATGAAGATGAGCCAGATCTTGTAAAGAATCTGAAGAAAGCAAGATTGGCGCATTGCAAGCTAATGTTGCATCTTTCACCAACTGTTATCAGAAAAGTGAAAGATTGCAACACTGCAAAGCTTTTATTGGATAAACTGGATGAAATCTATTCCAAACGATGTTTACCAAACAAAATGACCCTACTGCACAATACAAAATAACCCTGCTGCACAATCTTACAAATTTTAGAATGAATACAACAGTAACCCTAGAAGACAACCTGGATTATTTCTTTAAACTAATTCAGGATCTTGAAGCAACAGGGGAGAAAATTTTAGAAGAACACCAAGCAGTGGTGATTCTAAAGTCACTTCCACAGGAATACAATGGATTAAAAAAATTGGTTAAGCATGCTAGTGGGGATGCTCTAACAGTAAAGAGGGTTCTTGATTCTTTGACGAAGGAAGTGATAGACAACAATCATTTCAAAAAGGAACCAGAGGCGATGTTATTGGACAACAAATCTGAGAACAATTTTCACAAAATGGTTCAAAGAAAGGTGCTGGACAGAAAACTAAGGGAAAGGGAAAACAGAAGAAAAATGATGATGACAAGAAAAACAACAAAGCCAAAGGTAAAAAATGCTATTATTGTGATAAAGAGGGAAACTTTGCAAGGGATTGCAGGAAGAACAAGAAGGACAAAGAGGCACAGAAAGGTGATGCTGGAAATGTTGAGAAGTTTGAAGAATCTAGTGGAGATGAGATACTTGCCATGACAGCTAAAACAGATGAGATGACAATATAATGGATTTTGGACTCAGGCTGCATAATGTATGTAACTCCCCACAGGGATTGGTTTTCTTCTTTTGAGAACTTGTTAGCTAAAGTAAGGATGACTGATGCAAGGAAGCAAGATATCAAAGGCATTGGCAATGCCTCCATCAAGATGTATGATGGAAAATGGAGAACATTGAGCAATGTAAGATATGTCCTTAGATTTAGAAGAAATCTTCTACTAGAAAGTACCTTTGACAAGCAAGGATACAAGATAAGGTTTAAGGATGGTTTGAGAGAAATCATCAAGGATGGTAAAATGGTCATTAGGGCAATTGAAGGAGGGGGGGGGGGGTCTGTACTATGTTGTAGGTACTACAAAGATCAATCTAATAGTAGAGGAAAAGAAGTTGAACTCAACTATTCTGTGGCGTGCAAGACTGGGACATACAGGAAACAAGAGCCTCAAACACCTAGAGCAACAGGGACTACTGCCAAACACTACTGTAAAGAAAATTGAGTTCTATGAAGGATGTATCCTAGGGAAACATCACAGAACCCCTTTCCCAAGGATTGCAAGGAGAGCCACCGGTAGTATGGAATATGCTTATAGTGACCTATGGGGGCCAGCTTAAACTCAAACTTTGGGAGGTAAGAGGTATTTCATGTTTGTTATTAATGACAGGTCTTAGAAATGCTGGATATATCTCCTGAAGACTAAGGATGAAGCACTAAAGGCATTCATGAAGTGGCACACTCTGATGGAGAATCAAACAAGAAAGAAATTGAAGTGCCTAAGAACAGACAGTTGGCTGGAGTTCTGCAATAAAGAGTTTGATGACTACTGTGAAAGGAAGGGAATTCAAAGGCATAGAATTATGAAGGCTGCACCTCAATATAATGGAGTAGCAAAAAGGCTAAACATAACCCTACTTGAAAAAAAACTAGATGTATACTGCTGTCCTCAGGCCTATTGCAAGCTCTATGGGGGGAAGCAATTAGAACCGTAGCATACCTGATCAACAGACTACCAACATCTGCAAATGAGTATAAAAATCCTGAAGAGGTATGGAGTGGTTCTAAACCTAATTTGACTCACTTAAAACATTTTGGATACAGTGCCTATATTCACCAAACAGAAGGGAAGCTAGAACCTAGAGTAATCAAAGGAGTATTTCTAGGCTATTGTGAAGGAACCAAAGTTTACAAAGTACTAATCCTACAGTCAGGAGCTTACAAGACTCAGATAAGTAGAGATGTAGTATTTAGGGAAACTGAATTCCCATTATTGAAGCAAAAAGATGGAGGAATGAATGTCCAAGAAAAAGTCCTACAACAGTTGGGATCAAACAACAGTTTGAATCCCTTCTATGTCCCATCCTCCACATATGAAGGAGATGAAACTGGAGCAGCTACTGAACAGACAACACCAGAAGAAGAAGAAATGGACATGAATCCTAACTCTTAGGGGGAACAAACCAGGAAAAGGAAACTACAGAAGTTCAAACTCAATTATAGGACAATCAACTTGTCAAAGACAAGGAACCAAGGCAGATAATACCAAATAGAAGATATTTTGAGACTAACCTATTTGAATATGCTTGTTTGGTTGCAAAATTAGTTGAGTCAAGAGCACCAGAAACTTATGAGGAGGCTATGGAGAGGGCTGATGCAGATCAGTGGAAGAAAGTTTGCCTAAGTGAATACACTTCTCTAATGAAGAATGAGACTTGGAAGCTAGTTCCTAAGCCACCTAATGCTAAGGTGATTGAATGTAAATGGATACTCAAGCAAAAGGATGGAGTGACAGAAACTGATCCGAAGACCTATAGATGACAGAATTGAAGTTCAAGTGAATGACTACTGCCTATACTATAAGGATTTAGAGAATGAGGAAGTGGTTTACATGCTAGTGTATGTGGATCATCTAGTCATCACAAGAAAGCTAATGCAAAAGATCCAACAACTGAAGAATGCTTTAAGGGAGAATTTTGATATAAAAGGCCTAGGGAAAGCTCAAAAGCTACTAGTATGCAGATCATAAGGAATGAAGTAGAGGGGAAGCTATGATTTATCCAAAGGGACTACATCAGAAAAGTCCTACATAAGTTCAACATAGAAGAAGCTAAGCCTATTCCTGCTCCAATTGCCACACACTTACAGCTGACAGCTGACAGTTGCTAAAAGTCCAACAATAGAAGCAGAACATAAAAAAATGCAGAAATATCTTTATGATGTAGGTATAGGTTGTATAATGTAGATCATGATTTGTACTAGACCTGACGTAGCACATGCAATAAGCCTACTTAGCAGATTCATGGCTAATCCAGGTCTAGAACACTGGCAGGGATTTAAAATAGTACTTAGATACTTAAAGGGAACCCTAAATCATGGTCTATGTTTTTCTAAGTCTAACCTATAATTTCTTAAACATACAAGCTTAAATGGCTATGTAGATGCAGACTATGCAGCAGATAAGGATACACGCAAATCATTGTCAGCATATTATTTAACACTTTCAAGCAACACAGTAAGCTGGAAAGTTCAATAACAATAAGTGGTATCACTATCTACAACAAAAGCAGAATACTGCGCAATTACAAAAGGCCTAAAGGAGCTAATATGGCTAAAAGGGCTAATGTCAGAAATTAAAACTCAAATCACAAAAGCATTATCCACATATACAGTCAGAGCTCACTTTACCTAAGCAAGGATCCAGTTCTACATGAAAGGTCGAAACACATTGATGTCTGACTCCACTTCATCAGGGACAAGATCAACAGTGGAGAGGTTGATCTGAAGAAGATAAAAGGAGAACAAAATTCGTTAGATTTTGGGACCAAAGTATTTCAAAAAAGAAATTCATTTTCTGTAGAGATTTTCCAAAGATAAATGAAGTTCCTTGAAGAAAAATTAACACGTACTAGCCCATCTCACAACTTTGGAAAAATTAGGGTTTCAGATTTCTGAAATCGGTCACGAATTCAAGAGATGCGTGAAGATTTATGGAGAAGGAGGGAATAAGTTTTGGTATCTCATACGGTATATATATTGTTTGATATTGTATGATTGTTATTCTGATTAAGATTTTCCTTATGATGAATTCTCAAACAAAGTTAATTGATAATATTTTCAGTACTAATATATGATAATGAGTATGTGCATGAGGGTCTTGCATTATGGATTGTAAATTATCACATATCATATTCATACAAAATGTGAGGATAACATACAGGCATATCCCTTATGTTTGTGGATCTACTTGAATATTAATGAAAATGTAGTCACTATAGTGATTTTTCAAGTTCGTATTTGAATTGTTTTGCTTGTGTGTTTAGGGATGTCTCTGGTCTTGTGTGTGGTTATTCTACCCACAGGGGTTGACCTAATATAAGATTTTGATATTTGCATAAAGGCAGAAGATGGAGGTGGTAGAACCATAAAAGTTAATGGTGTGTACTCTGATAGCTTTTATATGGAGGCCTAATTTGCACGTATTATGTATTCAACCCACAAGTGTTTCATGATATGTGTGATAAGATTCTATTTGTTTCCTTGAGTATCGTTATTATCTTACATTTGTGTTGATCTTTATGTTATCAATTTTGCAGACACCTTTTATGTGAACAATAACAGTTTGACCGGTTTCAACTTTAAGAAATGGAGGTAAGATGTGGAATTTGTGTTGGAGATGACAGATATCAATATGACCATAGATAAGGATAGGCCATTGTTATGTCATTTAAATTGCATATATTTCAGACTTAATTTTTGTTGATGTGTTGAAATTGGTATCCTAAATTGATGGAATTTTTTTATAAATATTTATAGATGGTTTTTAGCACTCTAAGGACAAAAAGGATAAAAAATATGTAGAAGAAAGAAAGAAATTCGAAAATCCCCAATCTGGCCGAAATTCAGAGACTAGGCGTGGGCACGCCTAAGGATGAAATCTGGAGCCTGCAGAAATTCCAGAATTTGTTTTCAATTAAAACACAATCTTTCAAGATCCTTCTGCCCTCTTGTCAAGAAGTCTCCCACCGAAAATAGAAGATCATCTAATCTGGACAAAATCAAGGAGAAGATAATGAGGAGATCCACATCCAATAGGAGACTTAGTGGTTGCCGCATATATATATGGGTGTTAGGGTTAGAATCGGGGGATCGTGTATTTTCTTCTGTGGCTGCCGCACCCTTTGCTTTCTTGTTTTCTGCATTATTCAAATAGGATCTTTGTAGGTTTTTGGGTTGGGGGACTACCGCACCTTGATTTCTTTGGCTTTTATGGTTTATGTCTTCTGCAATTCTCAAGTAGG
>JANKYE010000006.1:3912671-3924333 GCA_032467995.1 Erythroxylum dillonii | reverse complement strand
TTCCTTAAATTCATAATTTGTCTCACCAATTTCTTTCTCATTTAAATTCATTTTAATATTTCTAATTTTCATCAAAAGTTCGGGGCCCAACATTAACACCTATCGAAGCACATCTCATATTAAAGACTAGTAAGATCGAAACATAAATTGATGTTTATTTCTCTTTATCTCATTCATTGACTATTTTGTGTACATATAAATGCAGGACGATACCCGTCCCTTTCAGAAACATACCGCTTGATGATGGATTTCTGACTGATTCTTGTTTGGATGTAAGTTTCTCATTTACCAGTCTTTTCCAACGCTCTAACCAGTATTATCAATGCTACTAAAGAAGCTAAAGAAAGCACGAGGAACACTACAGAAGAGGAAAGTGCTATATTTCATGCATATTTATGATATCATTACTAGATTCACAGAGTCTAGATTTTGCGGCTGAAGACAACACAGAAGAGGAAAGTGCTAGTTCTGCAAAAATTATTGTAGAATCAACAACACTCGTACGTGGTATACACCAATTTATTACATCTCACAGGGATTTCTTGTTTCATATACAACAAGGGAACTTCCTCTATTTCAATTTAAAGAAGTTTTTCCTATTCTTTTAGAATGATAAACATGTGCAAATTCTGCAGTTCAATGGTCTAAACAGGAGGAAAAAGTATCACCAGCTAGCGGGAAGCAGAAAATGTTTGAGTCCCTTGATAAAAGTTCTCTCTCCCGTAGATACGAATAAAAATGTAGCACCTCTCCGCGAAGAGTTACTCACGGATCATAAGTGTCCCTCTGAGCTCAAGACTCCAACAACTTAAGTTTCAAAAACATGTCACAATGACAGGTTCTCAACAACAGGCACTCTAAACAAATTTAATATAATAAGTGTAAGAATTTTTGGTCAAAACCGTTCCCTACCTTACCTGTATATGATCCATTTAATAATGAACCCTTACCCACTTTGTCGCCCATAATCCCGACTGCTTGTCTCTGTGATGGCTAAAGACAGGTATGCATTGGGTTGTGTTTTAAGTTTAAAACCAACGTCGATTTTGGTCCTATTTTCGCCGAGCATCTGAGGCTATACATCAAGTTTGCTTCAGGAAGAGGATAGAAAAGCAAAACATTCAGAGATCACTCAGATCATCGCCGGCAATGGCTGGAGGTATGGACTTCGGTTATGCTTCCGCTTCATTTGTATGCATGTATCCTTACGTAAAGATTTTTGTATGAGATGCCTGCATGCTGTGGTTGAGTTTTCATTTGGTATTAGAGCCTTTACTGCCTCTGTCTTGCTATATAATCCGATGAAAATATGTCCTCTGTTTTCCTCTGTTTTTAGCTTTGAGTTTCTGCCGAATATATATGTTGAGGTTGTTGAATTTTTTCGACATGTTTGAACCGCCTTAAGACGTTATACTCGTGTTGTTGTGCTTCATGGAGCACTCAATGGTGACAAACACCGTGTAAGGAGGAACGGACGTGATGGCCGTACGAGAGGCTTCGACGTTGCATTTTTGGATAGTTGTAAGGTCGGGTTTGGTGCGTCTCTTGCGTGTCGCTTGGCTATTCTCGTCCCACTGCTGGCATTCTTGCGTCTTTTGGCATTTTCTGGGGGCCAAACTAGTCGAGGCTCCAACTGGTTCTAGTCGGGTCACACCCGACCCGGCTGGAGGTTGAAGACGATAAATTTCGTCTGTTTTTTTATTAAAAAATTATTAATATTAATATTATTTTAATATTTAGTTGGGCTTGGACTACTTCAGATCTAGCCTTTATTATTTTTAGATCTAGCCTTTAATCTTATGATTTTAATTATAAAATCATTTTTGGGTTTAATTAAAATTATTCCTTTTAATTATGTATGTCTTTTCATTATTTGCTTAGACATGCATACGATGAAAAAAAATTAGATTAAATATTTTGTGCATTGTTATTTAATTTATTTGCGTTTTTTATGACTTGATGCAAATATTTAGGCTTTAAGTTAAAGCTTAAAATAATGTTAGTGATCATATGATTTTAATTAATTGGGAGTAGCCACAACATCTCAAATTAATTATAATTATATATTTAGCTTTAAGATCACATTAAGACATAAATTGTAATTAATTGTATGTGATATAATAAAATCTACCCACAAGAATTTTATTATATTTGTATAATTAATTAGGATAAATATCGAATTATATTTTAATTTACTCACAGGAATTAAGAAAAGGAACATAATTCTGTAGTTTTATCATAATGTTTCGGATGAATCTAATTGAGTAATGCTTTAGCTCACAAGCAAGTCTTATATCACTAGACTCATCTATTAAATACATGATATACATTGGTAAATTATGAATTATTATTGGTCTCGAAATATATATAACGACCATATATTTTTATTTCTCAATTTGCAGTTACTCCAACTTTTAATATTAAATATGATATTCCCGAATTAAGAGGTGACAAATATAAGGTTTGAAAGAAGAGAATTATGCTTCATTTAGGCTGTATGGATATAGACTATGCTATTAGGAAGGTTGAACCACCGAGTATGACTGAGACCAGCACTCTAGAAGCTATTGCTCTTTATGAAAGGTGGGATCGATCTAATCGTTTCTCTGTATTGTTCATAAAGACCAAAATATCTGCTGGTATTCGTAGTTATGTTGACCAGAATAGTAACGTGAAAGATCTATTAAAGGCCATTGATGTGCATTTTGCTACATCCGACAAGGCCCTTGCCAGCACATTAATTGTGTAGTTGTCATCTCTAAGGCTCACTGGAATAAAAAGGGTACGTGATCATATAATGCATATGAGGGACATAGCGGCTCAGTTGAAAGTGTTGGAATGTACAATATCGAAATTTTTCCTAGTGCATTACATCTTATGCACTCTACCTCAACAATACGGTCCATTTAAGATATCCTATAACACACATAAGGATAAGTGGTCAATCAACGAACTATTGACCATGTGTGTGCAAGAGGAGGAGCGGTTAATGATAGAAGATGGTGAAAGGGTCAATTTGACCGTTTCTGGAAAAAAGAGGCAGGACGATGCCAAGAGTAAGTGAAAGGGCGAAGTTGCTTCTCAAGCTGATATAAAGAAGCTGCAAAGTGTTTTTTTTGCAAGAAGAGGGGACACATGAAGAAAGACTGCGCCAAATTTAAGGACTGACTCGAGAAGAAAGGTACTCATATTTCATTTGTTTGTTATAAGTCTAATATGGTTAATGTTCATCATAACACTTGGTAGATTGATTTTGGTTCTACAATCCATGTTTCAAATACCTTGCAAGGTATGCAAAACCTAAGGAAGCCAGTGAGAAGTGAACAAGTCATCTATTCAGGAAGCAAGACGAGTTCACATGTGGAAGCCATCGGGACTTGCAGTTTGGTTTTGAGCAGTGGTTTTGTTTTGTGTTTGGAAAAGACCTTATATGTTCCAAATTTCTCTAGAAATTTGATTTTTGAATCCAGACTTGTATCATTTGGTTTTTCCTTTAACTTTTCAGACTATGGTTTCAGTTTGTATAATGAATCGAAAGTTATTGGTTGTGTTATATTATCTGATAGTCTCTATTCCCTTCAGTTACAAAATAATGATGCCTATAATTCGATGCATGTCAATGTTGGATTGAAACGATGCGTTGTGAATGAAGAATCCTCCATATTGTGGCACCGTAGATTAGGATACATCTCCATTGAGAGAATTAAACGATTAGTTAATGAAGGGATACTTGGTACTTTGGATTTTGCTGATTTTGAGACTTGCGTGGATTGTATTAAGGGTAAACAAACTAACAAGTCTAAAAGGGGTGCCAAGGGGAGTACAAAGCTGTTAGAAATCATACATACAAATATTTGTTGTCCAGACATGGACACAAGTAGTCCGAAATATTTTATCACCTTCATAGACGACTATTCACGATATATATATCTCTACTTACTTCATTTTAAGGACGAAGCTTTGGATTCCTTTAAAACGTTTAAGGTTGAAGTGGAGAATCAATGTGGAAAACTGATTAAAATCGTGACGTCAGATAAAGGTGGAGAGTACTATGGTAGATACACTGAAAGTGGACAAGCACCTGGTCCTTTTGCGAAGTTTCTTCAGGAACATGGGATTATTGCCCAGTATACCATGCCTGGTTCTCCGGATCAGAATGGTATGGCAGAAAGAAGAAACCGAACCTTAATGGACATGGTGAGAAGTATGAGGAGTAACAGAAAACCTCCTCAATTCCTGTGGACAAACGCTCTAAAGACGGCTGTGTATATATTAAATCAGGTTCTAACTAAGGCTATCTCAAAGACACCTTTTGAGTTATTTAAGGGTTGGAAACTGAATCTGAGGCATATACGCATTTGGGGATGCCCGTCTGAAGTGAGAATTTACAACCCACAGGAAAAGGAGCTAGACCCAAGGACCATTAGTGGGTATTTCATTGGATATGCTGAAAGGTCTAAGGGGTATAGGTTCTATTGTCCATATCACATTACTAGAATTGTGGAATCAAGAAACGCAAAATTTCTTGAGAATGACTTGATCAGTGTGAGTGGTCATTTTTGGGACATAGGTTTTAAGAGTGGCCATTATAAAGCGTAACCCTCTGGTTCAAATTATCAATTGATTGTCATTCACACCCCTCAAGTTGAAACGAGTATTGGAAAACCAGTTACTAAAGTTCCACAAGGCAGTAACACTAATCCAGTAGATCAAGTTGTAAATGAGAAACAACTAGAAATTGTTGAGCAGCCAGTTGAGCAACAAATTTCTCGTGAGGATGATAATGCAACATTAAGGAGATCCACTAGGGTTAGAAGGTCAGAAATACCTAGTGATTATATCGTATATCTACAAGAGTCATATTACAACGTTGGAGCTAAAAATGATCCTGAAACAATTTCACAAGCCATGAGTTCTAAGGAATCGAACTTGTGGTACAATGCTATGAAGGATGAGATGGATTCTATGGCATCTAATCAAGTCTGAGATCTCGTTGAGTTGCCAAATGTTATGAAAACCATTGGATGTAGGTGGGTATTTAAGACAAAGAAAGACTCACAAGGCAACATTGAGAGACATAAAGCAAGACTTGTTGCTAAAGGGTTCACTCAAAGGGAAGGAATCGACTACACAAAAACATTTTCTCTTGTATCTAAGAAAGATTCTCTTCGTGTAATCATGACATTAGTAGCTCATTTTGATCTTGAGTTACATCAAATGGATGTGAAAACGATGTTTCTCAATGGTGAACTAGAGGAAGAGGTTTACATGAAACAACCTGAAGGATTCTCCTCTAGTGATGGTGAGCATTTAGTCTGTAAGCTTAATAAATCCATATATGGGTTAAAACAAGCCTCCCGACAGTAGTATTTAAAATTCCATGAGGTCATCACTTCATTCAGTTTTGAAGAGAATATAATGGACCAGTGTTTATACTAGAAGGTCAGTGGGAATAAGACTTGTTTTCTTATGTTATACGTGGATGACATTTTGCTTGCGGCTAATGATAAGGGTTTGCTATATGAGGTGAAACATTTTCTCTCAAATAATTTTGATATGAAAGATATGGGTGAGACATCTTATGTCATTGGCATTAAGATCCATAGAGAAAGATCTCGAGGCATTTTGGGTTTGTCTCAAGAGACCTATATCAACAAAGTTTTAGAGAGATATCAGATGAAAGATTGTGCACCAAATGTAGCACCCATATTCAAGGGTGATAGATTCAATTTGAGTCAACGCCCGAAAAATGACTTTGAACAGGAACACATGAAGAACATTTCATATGCTTCAGCTGTAGGAAGCCTTATGTATGCTCAGGTCTGCACCCGACCTGACATTGCATATGCTGTTGGAATGTTAGGAAGCTATTAGAGTAATCCAGGTATTGATCACTGGAAAGTTAAAAAGAAGGTTCTGAGATATTTTCAGGGCACAAAGGATTATATGCTTTTGTGCAGATGAACTGAGCACTTGAAAGTAGTTGGATACTCCGATTCAGACTTTGCTGGCTGCATTGATTCAAGGAAATCAACATCTAGTTATATTTTCATGCTAGCTGGTGGAGCTGTGTCTTGGAGAAGTGCCAAGCAGACCCTGATTGCTACTTCCACTATGGAGGTTGAGTTCGTATCATGTTTTGAGGCCACCTCGCATGGTGTATGGTTGAAGAGTTTCATACCTGGGCTCAGAGTTGTTGATTCAATTCTAAGTCGTTAAAGTTGTATTGCGACAACTCCACTGCGGTCTTTATGGCTAAAAATAACAAGAGTGGAAGTCGAAGCAAGCATATCGACATTGAGTATTTAGCCATAAGAGAACGTGTAAAGGAAAAGAAAGTTGTCATCGAGCACATTAGCACTGATTTGATGATTGCGAATCCTTTAACTAAAGGCATGCCAGTTAAGCAGTTTGAGGATCACGTAGTGCATATAGGACTTAGTTCTACAATGTGATTTTATTGTATATTTGTTGATTCAATGGAACTCTTATTCAGTTTGATATTTTCTCATAAATTTGTGCACACATATTTTGATTTATTTTGAGAAATGTCGTTTAATTTGGACCTAGAAAAAACATATGGTTTATTCAATTAAGTTGAAGGGCAAGCAATGAGACATTTTGTATATACATGGAAGATACTACTCACTATAAGAGGACCTATTGCCATGATTCATATATTTGATTTCTTGTTATATATGGTGGTTTTTGGGTTAAATGGACCAAGTGGGAGAATGTAAGAATTTTCGGTCAAAACCATTCCCTACCTTCCCTACCTTACCTGTATATGGTCTATTTACTAATGAACCCTTACCCACTTTGTCGCCCAAAATCCCGACTGCTTGTCTTTGTGATGGCTAAAGACAGGTATGCAGTGGGTTGTGTTTTTAAGTTTAAAACCAATGTCAGTTTTAGTCCTATTCTTGCCGAGCATCTGAGGCTACACCATTGAGCTTGCTTCAGGAAGAGGATAAAAATGCAAAACATTCAGAGATCACTCGGATCATCATCGACAATGGTTGGAGGTATGGGTTTCGGATATGCTTCCGCTTCATTTGTATGTATGTATCCTTACGTAAAGATTTTTGTATGAGATGCCTGCATGCTGTGGTTGAGTTTTCAATAAGCAGTAGTTTAAAGGTAAGTAAGAGGATAAGAATCCAAAATGATCTGTATATGTCCTTGTGAAATGTTGTGATGATCATCCACAATGATCTGTATATGTCTTTATGAAATGTTGTGATGATCTTTACAAACTTCATGTGCAAAGCTCCCTTGTGCAAGCGCAAGTTTTGTCATTCCTTGTCGAAAAGTGCTACATTTTTTGGTCATTTCATTTCATTAAAGGATCTGAGTTTGTTCATTGGCTGGATTTCATTATGGCAGAGAGGAACATATGGAACTAAAGGTTTGCTTCATTATTCCTTACCAATACATGTCCTTGTTATGAGATTAAATTGGTGTTCCACAGTCACTGACGGTAGATCATGCTTTACCATACAGGGGATTGGACCGAAGTTTGCAGAATACATAGTTGAACTAAGATAAACAAGCCCTTTCAAATCGGTAAGCATAGCTTCTTCTTGTCAACTTCATGTTCAATTTTTTGGCTCGTAAAACTTCTACTTCATTGTCGTTTCAGTTACGTGATTTGGAAAAAATTGGTCTCTCAACAAAGCAAGTAAGCCATAACACAAAATTTTCTTTTAGAAGATAGTACGGTAGGAATTTAAGGTGTAACATGAATTGAGATAACTAAATTCTTGCGGGTGTGTTACACCTTCAACCAAGCAGCAAGAGGTATATTTGACAGAGAAAATGCAACCCCCGGTCATATATCTTATGAATGAAGTAGAGTTCATCCATCGAATTGGAATCAAATTATCAAACCTAATTTGGGACTTTTGTACTATATTGTACTGTACCCTTATTGAGTTGTATTCAACTATTCTAATCTAACAAAATTACCATACCAATTATGCAGGGCGCAGCTCCCCAAGCCCACAGATCATTAACCAGCGGGCCGATCAGTCTTGCTTCTAATCCGCTTCAGCTTTCCTCGTCGGATCATCACATAGCTATTGAAATTCCTTCCTACACAGAACTGTTCTGCTCTTCCTAGGTCGATACCACTAGCGACCCGCGGGTCGCAGAGCGTATCCAAGTTATGGAAGGAATGGAGGCGTAGGTGGTGAATGGCATTTCTGACGAGGGAACTAGTACCGCCTCTCTTGGCCAACCAGCCCAAGGCTCCATGATGGACACCTCGGAGGGGTTGGACCAACAGCACCCAGATGTTGAATATGCTTCGACTACACTGGTTACAAGTACCTGGGACGTTCTTAGAGCAGGTACCCCTAACACCCAGTAGTTTTCCTGCTCTTTTGTCCTAGTTTTTATTTATGTCAATTATCATATGGAATTGCCAAGGCGCAGGGGGAAATCGATTTTTAACCATCTTGCGTAATTATTTGCGTATGTATCGACCTGGGCTCTTAGTCTTACTTGAAACTCGAATTAACGGTCCTAGGGCCTCTGCAGTGGTTCGTAATTTAGGTTTTGATTTCTCGTTTAGAGTTGAAGCAGTGGGCTTCTCGAGCAGGATCTGGCTACTTTAGAAAGCAGATTTTGAGTTAACAGTGGTGGTGGCTCATAGACAATTCATTCATACCATCATCAAACATGACTTGCGTGAATTCGAGTTTACGGCCGTTTATGCTAGTCCTCAAATGACTCATCAAAAACTCCTTTGGCCAGTCTTATATTGGCTAAGTACCTTGATTCGCGGCCCTTGGCTAGCCGGCGGGGACTTTAATGCCAAGCTTGACCATTTAGATAAACGTGGTAGAGCTCATTCCATGCGTGTGGTCAACAAAACCTTCCAAGAATGGGTATATGGCTGTGGGCTGCATGATCTGGGCTATATAGGTTCTAAGTTTACATGGAGACGTGGTATCATCCAGGCCCGACTGGATCGAGTTTTTGGATCTTCTTCTTAAATTCGGGAGTTTCCTCACATGGATAACCATCATTTACCTTTCCTGGGCTTCGATCATCGACCCATGTTACTCCGTTTCTGTCCTCCAATTACTAGACACCTGGGCTCTTCAGGTTTTCGATTCCAAAATATTTGGCTCACCCATCCCAGCTTTGAGGAGGTGGTCATGCAACACTGGCACCCGACTGAAGAGTCACTCAGCCACTCGTTATGTACACTCTCTAAATCTCTTTCGCACTGGAATAAAGCAAAATTTGGCAATCTTTTTCACAGGAAAGAGCGCCTCCTTGCGCGCCTGAAGGGTATCCAACGGGCTCTGGCTGCTAACACCACAGATGGCCTTTTGGGTCTGGAAGATAAGCTGAGTGAAGACCTGACCCAGGTGCTTTGCGAAGAAGAAATTTTTTGGCAACAGCGAGTCTGCTATGATTGGATTTCGAAAGGGGATCAGAATACGAGATATTACCATACTCTTACTCTTGCTAAAAGAAGGAGGACCAAGTTAGAGTATCTACTAGTCTCGCAGGGTTGCCAACTCTCATACCCGGTCCAACGGGGAGTGCTAGCTAGGGGATATTTTGTACAACTTTATTCTGATAAGGATGGTACTATGCCTTCTTATCCAATATAGGGTGCCTTCCCTCAACTCTCTGAGGAGGGACTTCATGGCCTCAATCGCCCGATACACGAGATGGAAATACAAAAGGCAATCTTCGAAATGAATCCGAATAAATCTTCAGGGATTGATGGCTTTAACGCCTTATTTTTTCAAAAACAATGGCAGCAAGTTGGGCCTGCCGTAGTGGCGTACATTCAGGAGGTGTTTAAATGTGGACGGTGGGATGCAGACTCGAACCATTCCATTATGGTTTTTATTCCTAAAATTCCCACACCTACCAACATGACTCACTTCCGTCCGATTAGTCTTTGTACGGTGCTTTATAAGATTTTTTCGAAGGTCATCGTAAATCGACTTAAGAATCATATGGCGCATCTGGTTGAGGAGACCCAATGCAGCTTCATATGGTTAAGAATCATATGGCGCATCTGGTTGAGGAGACCCAATGCAGCTTCATTCCGGGCAGGCATATTACCGATAATATCATCATCGCTCAGGAAGCAATCTACTCGATACGCAAGAAGAAGGGGCACAAGGGGTTTTTTGCTATCAAGGTAAACTTGGAAAAGGCATATGATCGCCTAAAATGGGATTTTATCCAAGATACCCTTATGGACATTGGGATCCCCGAGCGACTTCTCATGGTCATCATGCAGTGTGTTACCACTATCACAATGCAAGTTAATTGGCAAGGAACTCTTACGGACCCTCTTAAGCCTTCCAAAGGGCTTCGCCAAGGTGATCCTTTATCCCCGTACCTATTTGTGTTGTTCATGGAGAGGCTGGGTCATTTGATAAAGCAAAAGGTAGCATAAGGCTTCTGGAAACCGATTCATCTGAGCCCTAACAGCCCTCCAATCTCTCATTTATTTTTTGCTGATGATTTGGTGCTTTTTTTTAAAGCCACAGAGGCCCAAATGCGGACCATAGCTGTAACAACCCGTCACCCATGTTAGGACTTGAATTGTAAATTATAGAAAATTATGAGAAATTAGGAAAATGCACATCATGCATAATTAATAGTGGCATACACATTTATTTTGCATATTTATATGATTGTACATGCATTTATTGGCATTTCCGGGTAAATTGATTATAAATGGAACCTGTGGATTTAATTGAAGTGTATTAAATGTAATGTGGCAATCTTTGTACATTTTGGGTATTTTGCAATTTTTGGGAAATTAAATTGAGCTGAAAATTTATGTGGTTATAAGAGTTATTATTTCAGAATTTTTAGTGAATTAGGGATTAATTATCTTGAAAATTAAATTTGGTGTGTACTAGAGTTTATTCCGCATTTTTGGAGATATTTTGGATATTTTGAAATTTTTAGTGAATTATGTTAGCTAAAAATTTATTTAGAGAATAATCTTATTATTTCAAAATTTTGTAATTTTTGGTGAAATTTTGGAAAATTTTAAATTTATGTAATAAAATTGATTTCACATTGTTTTATTTTGGTTCAAATCATAAGTACCAAATGATATTAATGAGGGCTTTGATATCTGATCAATTTAATGATAAGAATTGCAATAAGATACCTGGAATTTGTCATTGAATATGCATTATACATAGTTTGTTTACATAAATGTGCATTAATGAATACAAAATTGTGCAATATTGTGATATGTGTATGTATTGTATGTATAGAGGAGCACACTAAATGACCACATCTAGACGTTGCTGGGACATCTAGGCAATAGCCATTTGGAGGATACAGTGAGTAACCTAAGATGGTCTCACCATTTTGTTTTGTACAATATTGAACTGTATTGCGATCTTATTGAATTATACTGAATTGTGTTGATTGAGTAATGGATTCCAGACAATATTTGTCCGAGGCGTTTGGATGACTGAGAATGATATTGGAAGTGCTACTTGAATGTAAATGCGTTTGCCTAAATGATTTTTATGATTCTCAACTGAAAGGTTGAATGCCGGACCTACTCCGATGACCACTGTTATTGTGACTGATATACTGTTATATTCCATGCACATGAAAGTGATTGAATTGATGACTGAATTGTGGCATGTACTTCATT
>JANKYE010000006.1:3853665-3871988 GCA_032467995.1 Erythroxylum dillonii | reverse complement strand
ATAAGTACAAGATCTTCTTCAACTATTTTTAAAATTATTTAATTATTTAATATTTAATTAATTTTATGAGGGTTTAATGATATTTGAACATTTTAAACCTTAAACTTCTTATTTTATCAAATTATTTTCTGATATAGTTTTCAAAGCATTGGAATTTTTAGATGTTGAATTGAGATTTTATCTGGTACTTGAACTAAAACTATCATTTAATTCACTATCAGAAATAAATAATTTACATATTATTCATGCTTCGCAATATTTGTCTAACCTCTATTTAAAGAATAATAGTTATAAATTTCTCCATTAACATAAGAACAAACAAAAACAGGAACTCCACTTTTAACTGATTGCTTAATCACAAGTGACAAGAAAGCTCAACTTACGATTTGTACGTTCAAGTTCGACTTTTTAAAAGAAAATTTCAAGAGTACAACAAAAATTTAGTGCAGACAACTTGAATAAGATATTACTCTTGAAAAAGTGCATACAAAAACTTAGTGCTTCCTCACGTAAGCAACAATTCAAGTACCTACAGATGACCTTACTATAGACTGGAATCAACAAGGAGACCTACTCCATATTGGTTGTGTGGGTTTGCATTGAGCTCCCACATTACACGACAACAATAGATAACCAAAGTATAATCTCTGGAAGACAATAAGACCACCAAAGAAAGTTTGTTTTGCATGAAGAACAAGACAGCCCACTTTGCCAAAAAGATTAGTGCTTTTATATGTAATCAGAAATGGTGTCAAATTAAGTTATTTGCTTTCTCTTTCGTATATGTTAACACTAACCACGATCTATGGTTATTAGGTTTGGCGTACTCAAAATTTGACCTAAACAGTCTAAAGGTTAGAACTCTCTCACTTAAATAATATTTGGTTTGGGTGGACCCGCACCATTTAGGTTTTGTCCCCTTTAGTTCACCGAGTTGAACTTCAACTGTGAACCCTGTGGGCTCGCACCATTTAGGTTTTGTCCCCTTTGGTTCGCTAGCCTAAGTGGTGAGAGGCGTGGGTCAAGCACCCAACAAAATCCTGAAGTCTCGAGTTCGAGCCCCAGACACCCACAGGGTTCACAATTGAAGTTCAACTCGCTGAATCAAAGGAGACAAAACCTAAATGGTGCGGGCCCACTCAAACCAATATTGTTTTGATATAATTATTTAAAATAATATCATTTTATTTTGTCAATTTAAGAAATTTAAAATCAAAACAAAATTATTTTTATATAACTCAAGTCAAAATTTGAACCCTTATGATTACTAATGACTAGAATAGGTGAAAACATAAATACCCCTAAAATAATCAATGAAAAATTAATTTGTACTCACCACAATTCAGTTTAATGACATGTCTCCCACCCACTCAGAAGCTGCATTTGTGCTTTGAATCATTCACATCTATGGTGGGATTTAAAGGAGAACAGAATAGGGAAATTTCGATATGGCAAACACGAATGATTTAAATATTCAACCACAATAATAATGTACTCACAAAAGAAAATAAAAAACAACCACGTGTATTTTCAAATCAATTATTAAACCAGAAAATAGCTACATGCAGCTCGTTGCATACCCAAATCACAAAAGATTGATTGACTAAAAAAGATCCATGCATTATCCAAAAAGTATTGCTATTTTTTTATAACAATAATGTAAGACAATGAGCATTAGTTCACTCCACACAGGCAAGTTCCATTGTGTAATTTTTACATTAGAAGTATGCATATCCTGTCAAATTTTGAATAATAATAATATAAAAAAATAGAAGGATTTATGATATAGTATATTTTCAAATCTAAGATAAGAAAAAGAGTGAAAAGTAATGTTGAATTCCGATTAAAATTCTATATGATGACTATAATGAGATCACATCAGGGTCCATTTCTCACAAAGAATGCGGCCATAAAAGTATGATTATCATTGCCAAATGAGACTAATTATCAAATGCCATCTGGGTTAGTTTCAAAAGACCTATCTCTATATATATAGTCAAATTCCCTTGCTTTTTGGGACAATTCATATAAAGCCATAACTTAGGATGCTCTACAGCATAAAGATCGCCCTCTTAAGTCATTGAATCTGTTCTTCTTTTTATTTTTCTTGAATGAACAAACCCTGCCTAAAATGATGGATTTATCTTATAGATCTTACCCACAATCTAGAATATCCACTAAAGAAATGCCACCTAAGAAGAAAATTTTCAAATAAAGTGATTAGCATAATTTCATAATTCAATTAGAAACTTTAATAATAACCAATGTTTTAAAAATCAGACCGAAATTAAATCAATAAGGTAAGAGATTTAAGGTTAAAAGGTTTAACCAAAATTAGACTGTCATAAAATCAGCTAAAGATTAAATAAAGTAAAAAATTTTGAAATATAATTTTAAGAGATTGTCTTTCACATATTGAAGAATTTGAAGTTTAATTGAAAAAAATGATTATGTTAAATGAAATTAATTGTTTTTTATTTATAAGAATTTATTAATTTACAAAAATTGACAAATTAATTAATAAATTGATCGGTTTTTAATAACAAAAGTTACTAAAATAAACTAAACTAGAAAATTAAAAACTGAACAAAAAAGTTAGACGGTTCAAAGTTTTTATTATTAAATTAGCCGAACCATTTAATTTTTTTAATCATTGATAATAACATTGAAAACATGTTTGTTTCTAATAAAAATTTAAATTTACTATAGATATATAAGAAACTGAAATGCATGAACAAGGCTGCTCCCACATTTCATTGATGGGGACAGGCTTAGAAGGAATGAAATTTTGGCCTGATTAAGGAATGTAAAGAATATGTGGATGAGTGGAGTCAGGTTGGCAAAAAGAGGCAAATTCGTAATAGAAATGACTAAGGGAATCCATAAAAATAATTGTGTGACAAATCAATGTATATGAGAAGGAGATGAAGATGACGTTCGGGTTGTATGATTGAGCTCATGTGGCGAGAACGTGAGGACTCACAATAGCATAATGGAATCTCATCAATCTTTTTGCTTTCCTTTTTTTTTTTTCCCCCGCCACCTGTATGTGCATGCTGTTACTATCTCCCTCCTATTTTAGGCAGATATGGATATATGATAAGAGCGCACACACCCATCAGAGTAATAAAGAACATGTTTAGTACAAGAACGTTAAGAAAAGTGAAAGCTGCTGTTATACATAGTTCATGTCACGAGAATCCATGTGGACGTTATGTGGTCATCATGATCAAGATCGATTCCTCCTCCTTTTCCCAACCTATCGTTAAAAGCATTACGAATGTATATAGATGAGGACAACTTATAGTCTTCTTTTTCAAAAGTATTAATGAATATTATCTCCTTAATTAGATTAATTTTAATTTACTAATTCATCTCATAATCAACTTAAACTACATAATTATTAAGAAATAATTACTGTAAATTCTCTTGGTTTCAAAATATTGAAGGACTTTACTACAGCATTTCTATAAAGAAGTGTGGATACACCAGTCATATTATAGCTTGGATTTCTGAGCCGCCCTACAATTCCTTCTTGGATAGCTAATGATAAGACATGTTCTTTGGCACGATATGTATATTACAGGAGATTGCAAGGTTGTTCCTTTTTTTGTGTCTTTTTATACATTGATATGAGTACGTGAGAAATGGTCATATTCCAAGTTCAAAAGTTTCGGGATCACTAACTGTATAACCTTCCTTTGATTGCTGGTCAGAACACACAGGGCACAACCTTGACCAAAATAGCTAGCATATTATACCACCATTAATATCTCTTCTCTTTCTGACCATACTCGGCTATGAATCATGTGCTGGTTTCTTGAAGATAGCTCCTCTTTTTTAGGGTTTTGAGGGTTTTTTTTGAATCTGCTTTATTCGATGTTTGGTGAGCAGTCTTGGTAATAGCAAAAGGCAACACCATCCAAATATCCATATTATTCCTTTCTTTCGAGATGGCCAATCCCTATGCTTTTGACATAATACAATATAGTCCTAGTTGCAAGAGCTAGTTAGATTTAAAGAAGTTTCTTAGAAACTAAGGGGGTCCATTAATTTCTTCTTCTTTTTCATTAGTATGTTTTTTTTCTTCTCTCTTTTCTAATGTTGTATTATTTTGAGGGTTGGTCCATCAATAGTCCTATTCCTCTAGGGTCCCTAATCATGAATTTGGTTAACTTTTATGCATCTTACCCAATAGCAACACAAAAACTTAGGTTCCTTATCCTTGCCTTGTATTTTTGTCCAACTTTCTCCATACATCTTCCCCAAATTTTAGGCCCAATTTCGCTAGAATATTAGAGATTTGAGTTTGACAAATGGCTAAAGTAATGAATGATTTTTATGTTTGTTCAAATCTCTGATGTGTCTATATTGTACAACATAGTACATACCTATGCATTAATTAATATTAGATCAAATTGAACTCTTATTATTAACCTTAGCTAATTTTAACATTCTATATTTTCATGTTGATTCACTTTCCTATTAATTAAGTTAAAGGCAGTGAAAATGCATAATTATTATTTTTAATTATTAAATAAATCTTGAAAAATATATAATACTCTATCAAATACATATTTTGTGTAAATCATTTTAAGAACTCGTAAATTTAATTTAAATAATATGTTACACTCAAATAATTTTTGAAGTTTCTGATATAAACTCAAATAATTCTTCTCACTACGTAAACTACTCCTAAAGACAGCTATGTTATTTTGTGAAGGTAGGACACAATGTATCCAAGTAACCAATGTTTTAAAAATAGACTAGACGTTAAACTGGTAAATAAAAAAGTTTAAGATTTAAAAGGTTTATCCAATATCATACTGTCATAAAGTTGGTTAATGATTGAATAAAATTTAAAATTTTAAAATATGATTAAATGAAACTATCCTTACTCATAGAAGAATTTGAAATTTAATTAAAAAAATGAAACTATTAAATGAAAACTATTTGATTTATTTTTATTTATAAAAATTAGTTAATTTACAAAACTGATTGATTAAGTAACAAACTAATCAATATTTAACAATAAGGGCTATTAAAATACATCAAATTAAAAATTAAAAATCAAACTGAAAAGTCAATGAATTCAAAATTTTTATAATTAAATTGATTAAATCAGTTAAATTTTTCAATCATTACAGAAATAATGTCCTATTCAGCAATTGTGAACTTCTAGAATTAGTTCTCTTATCAACAATTTCTTATAATTTTGTACTGACATGACATGAAAATTACCCTAAGGAAAATGATTTGTGATTAGTTGTCCCAATCTTTTCATAAATGTTATAGAGACAAAAAAAAAAAAAGTGGTTAGTTGATTATCCTTTTCTCAATGTCAAATAATATTAAACCACAATACATATCTTTTATGTTTGAAGTGATAAGATAAAAGTAATTAAATACAAAAATCAGATCACCTTATTATTTCTCAGTCATGTACTTAAACGATCTCCTACAAGAAAAAATATGAATAATCAAGATGATTATTTTGAAGGTGTTACTAATAAAATAGAGATTCAATTTTTAATTTATCATATTTTAGTATAAATTAAAATATTTATTTTAGTTTTAATATACTTTATTTATTAAAAAACTTGATATGATATTATTCTGGATATCTTATTTTAATGTCATTTAAATTAGGCTATAATTATCATTTTATTTAGTATAAGTTATTATAAAATTTAATAAATATTTAAAAAAAATAGTTTAATAATGCTTATCTCAAAAGGGTACCTAGCTCTATGGATTAAATAGCTTAAATGGTATGCCAAGTGATCCACCAAGCATTACTCTTAACCTATTCAAGTTGTCTATGAAGTCTACAAGTCAAAAGTCCTTTCGGTTATAGACCAAGCACAGTTAAAAGACTTCAAAGTTAAGAAACATAAGCAACAAAAACCGAACTGTGAGTTAAAGGCTGACGACCGCAGAAACCGAAGGTCGAAGGAGGTGTGTATCAGACTTTCATGCACGCATCCTCGAAGCGCGTGCGATTCAAGATCGAATCACTTGGGTCAAGTGCCAGGTCGTCACGTCAGGTCCACAAGCTGACAAAACAGTGCTTTGTCCCCTAGTGAGTCGTGAAAGTTACACGCGCTCAACCTTGCTTCAAATTGAGAGAAAGGGGTCAGACCGACATTCCCCATGTATATTTCCTGAACAGTCTAAGGGAAGGATCTGCTTTGACTCGTTTGCTAAGTGACTATAAGCCAGGTCTGCTGTAATTTAGGTTTGCTGTCTTTAGATAATTTTCTTGGCAAACGAACTTCGAGAATTGTATCAAAGACAGGTTTTTCTTTAAAACCCACATAATCATTTCCTTGTTTATGCAAGTTAATGGAGTCTTTTGAGATTGTTGTCTTGTCATTTTTACATGGAATTTCCCATCACCCACCAACCAGTGCATATAATTGCAGAATCATTCGTAATTATATCAGTTTACATATGGATCAAAAAGAGTATGGCTTCACTTACTGTTTGTAATAATTATGTTATTAATATATTAGCATTATGATCTTTCTCGTGCAAAGCATATCGTCACTGACTGAAATATAAAAATGTGAATCATAAAGAATTGGTTTCATTGGAGTGAGTTCCTGGAACTCACCAAACTCTAGGTAGATCTCATTGCAGAAGAAAGAGGACGTTCTGTGATCTACTGCCAATGCAAGCCTCGAGTAAAGCCTTGATCTTCTTTAGTACTCAATGAATGAAGTTGGACTGACCCAGAAGAGATAGAACGTTCTTTTTGCGAAAACCTAAGTTTTTTTTTGTTGTTTCAATTATCAGCAGATTCATCTCCCAAAGACGTACCCTTTTGTCTCAATTCTGAATCCCAAATCCTTCTGCTTGGACAACAGAACAAATTGAAGAGTAATGCACTCTGGAATTCTTACTTTAACTCCACTTGCTGATTAATTGGTGAAGGATTCCAAGTTCTGCATTCAACGACCTAATACAAATGATAATAACTGAAGTAACAACTGAAAAAAGCAAAACCTGCTTTTCTAATATAAATCATGGAAAGAACCTGACACATAGCATTCCCATAGTGACATATGACCCCGTATATCTACACACGTTGATATAACACTATATCAAACCGCTTCTGTTAGGGCATCAAGCTTGAGATTTCTTACTTCAGACATACAATTCCATTTTCCATGGAAGGATGCTACTTGTGGTCATAATAGGCATTTTATATAGTTGGCAGGGTGATACGAATTGGGATTGTGTTATTTTGACAGAAAATTATATGTTACTGTATTAGAAAGACAATTATTCTATTATCATTCTAAACCAAGTTTATCTTTGAAGTTTAAACTATGGAAGAAGATAGCCATATCATCAAAAAGAAGTATGAATAAGATCAAAATATTCTAGCTGACCATTAGCGGCACATTTCATTATATATAGCCTGCAACTACTCTAGTTCAAAAGAGGACGAGATCACACTTTGCATCTTGGATGTTATGAAATCAGAATTACTTTCTTCTTGACATTCTCAAAGCACCAATTCTTTAACTTAAACAATATGAGTATTTTGAAATGCTTAATTAGTCAATATTAACATTGTGAAAAGTTCATGGTTGCTTTGTAAAAGAAAGAGGGAACTTATGTTCATTGAGACAATTTTGATAGGGCATATTCAAAAGATCTTCCTTCTTTCAAGTTCAATTCAAACGGCTAAAAGCCAATAGCTTGCTGTTCAGAAAGACGATACTTTTGGCAAGAACATAACTTAATTAATATAAAGTTTCGATTAGCATATTTTGATACAATCTCTTAGAAGCCATACACCCACTTTGGTATACATGCCAATACATTGCAATCTGGAACTACATAAAGAAAAAAAGGAAGCCAGAAGAAGAAGAAAAAACATAAAAGACCTACCATTTCTAGGGTTTTCTTTGTAGTAATATTGAAGAAAGCTAGCAGATTCCTCAATCCAATCTCGAAGTACCCCATCTCGAACGAGAGAATTGGAGAATTTGCTATGAGTACATCCTACTAATTAACTTTCTGATATTGAAGCTACACTGACAAGAAAAGGTACTGAAGTTTCATCCCACCGTTATCACATAGATAACGAGAAGCAATAATATCTATAATTGGTTGCTCGTGGAAGATGAACTAAAATTGGACAGATCGGTCCAGGCACTACCACTCCAGTACTGATCATTCCCTGGATTAATTCCCAAAAACTGCCTCGACAGATTCAGCTCGTGATTGTCCTCCATTTTCACTGGAGCCAACTGAGTTGCTCCAGAGCCAGACATCTTTGCTCTCATTTGACTCGCTCCACCATAACTTTGAACTTGCTCAATACTACCGTCAAATGGATATAAACCTGAAGAAGATGATGAATCGAACCCACCCAAGAAGGGAAATTGTTGATGGTGCAGGCGCCACTGATCTAAACCTCCTACTGAGATTAGTGACCCACCAGCACCACCACTACCACCAAGACCAACGCCAGCTAAAGCACTCCCTATTTGAAAATTCAGGTCAGTAGATCCTCCAACTGGAGCTGAAAGGCCGCCATAATTCAACCCCATATCTGCGGTTGCATAATCGGTGAGATGATGCAAAGGAGCCATGAATCTTAGAGGAGGAAGCTGTGGTCCAAGGCCCAGTATATCACTTGTTCCGCTATTAGAAGAGACAGTGCTTGTAGAACCTGCAGAACAAGTTTGTTGGTCGCTACTGACAGGAGATTTTGAGCTGTTCCCTTTGCTTCTCTTGTTCCTCCGACAGCCACCTCCAACTGGAACACTTCTTAGGGCACCACCTCTGGTCCAGTACCTTCTACAGGTTTTGCAGAAGTGGCGAGGCTGTGAGAGGCTGTAATTGTTGAAATAACAGAACTTTGTATTTGTTGATTCACATCTTGGACATTTCAATGCCGTCTCTGGCATAGGTATGTTTGCCATCCTAGCTCGATCGGCCATTGAACCTGGCCGGATCGAGCCGACACCCCCGCTTCCATGAGGCTGTAGGGGAGGTAGTTGTGGTGGTGGTGGCGGTTGTGGGGGAAGAAGTTGACTGCTTGAACCAGTACTTGCACCACCTATATGGTGATGATTTGGTTGCTGTAAAAAGAAAGTAAAAGTGCAAAAATCAAATATCTGGTATATTCAAGCAAGATATATATAAACAGAAGTTAGCAAGAATATTTATCTTTTGAACATTTTTTGCTTTATAGCCAAAGAAATCTTAAGGAACAAAAACTGAAGAAAAACCCCTTACTTGCTGAAAGTTGGCTGGATCAAGATAAGGTGGGATGGAAGAAAAAACCATGGTTCCTGAGCTTTCTCCTTTTGTAAAGTTTGATGGGGTTGTGTTTTTTGCTCTCTTTATCTCGGAGGAGAATACTAGTGGAGAATCACATCAACAAGAGGGAGTATTCTTTTTTTTTAGCAGAGATAGGAGAGAAAGAAAGATAGAAGGTGGAAGTGGAATGAGGAGCTAAAATAAAGCAAGAACCTTTATATGTATATATATACACACACATCATATGTTATGTGCATTAATGTATAAACTATATAGTGCTTTTTTCCTTCTAGCCAGGCCTTGACTACTCTTTTTGTTTTATATATCCTTTGCTTTTTTTAGGGTTTTGAGAAGGCATTTCTTTCTTAACTCATAAGCTTCCTTTGTCATTCCATCTCGTGCCCTGTGCTTAGAATAAAGACATAAATTAGTGACCTAATCTTGCATGGAAAAAGTTCATGTACAGAAGCGCGTTTACTTAGCCCCAAAAAAATGTGCTATTCATATTTCAACAATAAAAACAAGAATCCTTATGAATTTGTACTACCTCGTTTCTTTTGGCAAGGAAGGGATTTTTGATTTCTTGTTGTTGTGTACATAACATTTTCTTATTTATATACAAATTTACTGATTTATCAAAAAAAAACAATAAAAACAAAAATAATACAACCCACTAAAAATTTTCTTGAAATGTAAATTTCGGAAAAATTTTGTAATACGTAATCTTATTCATAATTAATATGGAGCTTTTTTGAAAAAATATCATATTAGAATATGGTATATATTTGATATGATGGTAAGATAAGAAATAAAATATTAAATTACTTAAACTCTTATTTGATAATATACGCAAAAATGCAATCAGAAAATTCAAAAAGTAAGAGATAAAAATAAAAATTTTACAAGTAAAATATACTATAACAATAATAACATTCAATCCGAGTCTCGTTAAAATGTAAAATTTAGAGAAATTTAATAGCGCACACTCTCATCTTATGGATGTTGTGTTCCAATCACAAGTGAAATATATGATCTGAAATTTATAGCTTTAAGGTTTATAAGTTCTACAGAATCTTGTGTAATTATAATAAGATAAATTAAGTCATGGGTTTGATAGAAAAGAAATGTTAATAAAAGAAAAAGGGAGCTTATTGGTGTGCTTTGATGGTGTGTGCATCAGTCGATGCGTCCCCGACCGGACGAACCTTTTCCCGGTCTGCTCTGTTCCCTCTCCCACTCCTTAGCTTTACTTTGCATGGGAATATATGTGTGATAACATATCATAGCTAGTTCTACTCTCAATTCTAGGCGCGTGACTTGCAAACCCCACTCTTTGTTGGTCAATGGTCATGGTCCTGCATTAGTGATTAAAGTAAGTCATTATTAACTAATTAATGTGTTTGTTTTGTTTTGTATTGAGTTGGTGGCCACCTTCTAAACGGTGCCGTTTAAGTCTTGACATTTCAGACAGCGCGAGTAAATTTTTGTCGTTTTTGTTTTGATTGAACAAGAGCCAGTCCAAGCGCAGGTTAGGGTTGTACGGATGGCCCAAGATCCATTTTGAGCTTAAGGGACTCTCAAGTGACTGTTTTGTTTGTGTAGCTTCTGGTCTGGGTGACTCCAATTTGGGCTCCAGTGGTTCACTTGCCTACTTCTTGCGATAAGCTCCTCCATTGAAGTTTGGTTTTGAGCTTGGTGGGTCACTTGCTTGTCATGCAAACCTACCATTTTTTGTGTTTCAACATCTGCTAATTATGCTTAAAGTGTAGGCTATGACCAACTGTAAACTGAAGTTTTTGATCTGAAATTTTCAGAATATAGAAGTTTTGCTTCGAGTTTATTCCCATTCTCGCCAAGATTGGTTGAGGACAAAAGTAAATGATCAAAAGTTTGGATAACACAAAATCGAACTAGATCTGATTGTCAAACCAAACTATCAGCATCAGGCAAACCTTGTTTGTGATCAGAACTACTTCTATTATTAGTACGCTTGTTGACAGCAACAGAAGCTCGACAAACAGGACAACTAGAATGATAATTCGGCCAATTAGTGACACAAGAAGCATGAAAAGAGTGGTTGCAAACGCAGAAAGACACACAGGACACTCGCTCCCAATTTTCTTCACATGGGTTTCCTTATGATACTTAACATCTGAAACAACCCCTTTAGGTTTGTTCTTTGTTGACAGAGATCAGGTCAGAGGTGTGATCACGGTTGTTCCGTCCCAATAATTACTAAAATCGAAGTCGAAATCTTTTGAGAGTGAGGTTCAAATGACTCAAATCCAAAAACGCAATCCAAAAGACACATCTCCTGTGTTTATTTCCCTTTCAGCATTAGATTCCCATATAATTTGCAAAACATACTAAAAGAAAAACCTAAAGTAAATTTGATTTAAGAAACTTTGGAGCATTATAGAATTAGGATGGTATGATTCATCTTAGGAAGAATCATCATGAATGATTCGTAAATTTGACATTAAATATTAAAACAAAAAGGAAAGGTTTAAAAGCTAATATATATGATACATACAGGGCACTTTTTCTGGGTAAAAGTTATTGTTTTAAAAGTCGGACAAAAATTTAAACCAGAACGATAATAAATTTAAGATTTAAAAGGTTTAATCTGTATTAAACTGTTATAAAATTTACTAAAATTTAAATAAAATTAAAGAATTTAAAATATAATTGAAAGAGCCTTACTCATGAAAAAATTTGAAGTTTAATTAAAAAAGATATTGTTAAAATTAATTAATTTTTTTAGTTTTTAAGAATTTTTTAATTTAGGAAAGCTGATCGATTAATTAATAAATTGACCTTTTTTTTAGTAAGAATCATCAAAATAAATCAAACTAAAAATTTGAAAACCAAACGAAAAAATTATAGGTTTCAAAATTTTTATAATTAAATCGACCAAATCGATTAAGTTTTTTAATAAGGATGTACCACGGGACATGCCCTAAAGGAAATCGAGGACTCTTATTCTGATTTCGTATCAAACCATCCTTTTGTTTGGAGATTCCTCTTGGTACGAACGAACACACACTAAAGAATTATCACTGTGTAAATTGTAAATTATATATATATATATATAAGGAGATGTATTAAATTGGTTTGAAAAGAAAATGGGGGAGAAAGGTAAGAATAAGAAGCATCAGCAAAGAACAGAGCAGAATGAGAGACGCTGTATATTCATGGCACTACTGACGTTGGTTTCAGTAATCATGCACTTGGTACGGAATATGAATATCCACTTGCAATTCTTGCTGGAGATAAAAAAAATATCCTTACAACACATGTGAAATGAATATTTGTAAATGAATTTAGGAAAACAAAGAAAAAACAAGATTTTTAATTACAAACCACACTTGTCGTAATTTATTGTAATTTTTCATAAATACATCCACACATGTATTTACTATAATCATTATAATTTTCTTCAATTCTATTTAAGATGTAAATTACAACTTAAAATTACGAGGAAAAGCAAGCTAGCTAGTGTAATTTCAATTGGGTGCTCTTAATTTGTGCTATAAAACTTAGATAATACTTCCACTCTTTGCCACTTCAAGCATCGAAGTGACAATTTGGCAGGTCTCAATTTGTTCAGATAAGTTGTTTCACATCCAAAACTTCACATGTTCTTTACATGTTTTGGTTGTGATTGACGATTTGTCAGATCTCAATTTGAAGGGGATAGAGAGAAATTATGCCAGATTCAAGTGTACTTGTATATAAGTAGGATGTTATATTTCAACCTAAAACTTTAAAGCAATAAAAGGTTTAGAGGAAAAACTCGAATGAATCCAAAGAAACTCATATACGAGTACGATATCATATATTAACTCAACTTTAAAGCAATGAATTGTAAATCCTACTTTTATATATAACTCACTTTATTCTTATATTTCTTCCCGATGTAAAATTACTACACTAGTGAATTTCTAACAAACATTTTGGTGTAAATTAGCTTTGTGATACAAATAGGATCATAAAATGCAACCAATCTCTATCAGGTTCACTACTGAGAAGCTAGTTGTTTCAATAATTGAGTTTCAAAAGAAGATGTGGTTATTTCTTTCCTACTAATCCCTTCCAATTTTGTGGTTTTTTGTTAAAAATCTAAAAGAATATAATTTTGCACAAATTATGAATATACCCTAGTACCTGTAAGTTTTCTGACAAATACGAAACAAAATCAAATACGAAATAAACAAATCAACTTCTGAGATTTGATAACGCAATTTGACACATCTTACCTATATTTGCAAGGTTCTCACCTAGCTTAATCACTTTCACCAAAGAACAACAACACTTTTAATCAAGACATTACAAAACCGACCTACCCTACCCTTTACACTATCTCTTGTTCTCACAATTCGTGAAATAAAATTACTCCTAATAACACGACCACCTCGTGCATCCTCAATAGAAGATTTTCTCAACAATAATTGATAATAAAAATGATAATAAAACAACTCGAGTGATTGAAACAATAACGACACAAACAAAGACAACACTTAAGATAAAAGGCAACTTCCCTAAATAAATTGCTTTATTAATGAAAGAATGGGAAGTTGTCCACCAAGAAATCTGTTGTGAACTTTTGATATTGTCTCTGAAGCATCCCATGCATAGCAACTACAAATACTCATCAAACAAACAAATGTTTTATCACCGAAATGTCATACAATCACGCTGCTCACACTACAAAAAATCTGCATGTTTTTCCTCTCAAAGAACTACAAAGCAGTTGTCCAAAAATCATAGTTTATGCATGCAGAACACAACCACAAAAGATTACCGAAATCACCAACGAAGTCATATGTTTCATCACCGAAACATGTCAAAAATACAGCTGCACAATTGACAAAATTACTAACTGTTTTCCCCCTAAAAAACAACTAAGCAGTAGTTCAATTATATATCCACATATGCAAAAACGCAACTGCCAAGAATAGCTCAATAGGGCATATAATTGCTCTCCCAAAAACAAAGAAAATGCAACTACAAAATTGATGAATTAACTACACATTTTTCACTTCACAAAAACGATAAAGCAGTTGTCCAAAAATTCACTCATCTTTTAATCCCATAAAATCTGCTACCAAAGACAGCTCAATATTCCTGAATATCTCACACACAGCAGCATACCAATCACCAATAAGATAAATGTTTCTTCATTGAAATGTTACAAATATTGGAGCTGTAAAATTCACAAAGGCTATTGGAATTTTTTGCACACTACCACCACTATTGATAGCCACCAAAGACACACAATCAAAAACAACAACTGCCAAGATCACAAAAATTTCTAGAGTTTTCGCATACCACAAATCACAAACAATAGCTACCAAACTAACACTTCATCGATAATGAACAACCCAACAAAAATCACGCAAACACTAGAGAAAACTAGCTGTCAAATTGCACACTCTTAACCACAAAGACAGTCCAACAATAATTGTTCAAAACCAGAGAAACACACAGATGCAAAATTGGATAACAATCATCATAAGATCAGCTGCTGAAAATAATCCAAGATAGCCCAAAAATCTCGGTTGTCAGTCACCATATGCCCATCATTTTTTTTCACAAAAAGAGGTAACAAAAGAACTCAATAAATCACCCAAAACACATCAACAATGCAGCTGCAAAATAGTGATAGAATATCCAAAAAAATCTAACTACCTTAGATAGTCATTATCTCCAAAATAGATTGTCAATAAAAGTCTAAAATATTACAAAAAATCTACATCTTATTTTGGTCAAGATATGGTGATTTGATGCTAATTAAATCCTATCGTAACTAGGATTTTTATCCCAAATAAACCTCATCTTCAAAAAGTACCATATAAGATAGAACATTCATCATACTAACATTCCTCAAATAATTAAAAATGTCCAGTTACAAATAATGCCCAAAATTTGATAACATATATTTTAACATCTATCTTATTTTAATGCCTCTTCTTCTTAGGAATCTACAGTATTGCTCTATTTTAGCTCTTTTTGTCTATTTCATGGCTATTGTGGTAACTAGTATCTATTATTCTATGTTTATTCTTTTCTAGAGAGTTCAATTCTATAATATGCAATGCAATATACCATTAATCGTCAGTTGATGACAATTATGAAATAAAATAACACATTTAACTTAACAACAAGTGCATTTAGCAACCTTACCTTTTCAAAGAGCCCACTAAGGGTTGAGAATACTTACAATAATGTAAAGCATGAATCTTGTTTGGGTTTTAAAAGCTATATGTTAAGTTGTACCTTTTTTGATAATAGGAAAACTCACATAAGAATATGATTATGAATAAGTTAATTAATTTAATTTCAAAATGATCATGAAACTTAATTCATCTTTTTATTTATGACATGTAATTACACAAATTAAAAGAGATTAATATAAAAACATTACAGTGGATTCTTTTGTATGAATAAAATTCCTTCATGTTTTTTAACTTATTAAAAAAGCTTAGGTCATATCTAACTAATCTATTACATTGTGTAAGCTATCTAACTCGATTTGTTCAATAGTTTTAAGGCATATGGCAAGCAAATAAAGATTCTCAATGGGCTAAATTGTGCTTAGACCTACCCAAGTCCGACCCAACTTAAAATTTTGTTGTCAAGTTCAGGTTTGATCTGATTTCGACTTCAAATCCGACTTAGTTTGGGCAGTCCAAAATTCAATCAAGTTTGAACTAAATTTGACTAAATATATTTTAAATTTAAATTCCAAAAAAATATTTTAAATATTTAAAAAATAAAAATGATATATTTTGAAAAATTTAAACTTCAAATTGGATCGAACTCAAGTAGCTCGAGTCCAAGTCCGACCCTAACCCAAATCTTGAAATTAAAAAAAGAAGAAGTTTGAACTCAACTTAAATTTTGATCAACTCGAATTAGGTATGTTGATTTCAAAATAGGTTGATATATGCCTTGCCAAATGTACGAGCAAATGATAACTTAGCCTTTGCATATCAACATATTTGTCTATTAGCTATTTATAGTAATAGGGTTTCACTAATAGCATGCATTATCATATATTTTATGTTACGACAAAAAATAAGAGTTCTAGGTATCCCCTTGCTTTAATGAATACGAAATTCTGATCCTTTCTTCCCTGAACTCAAAGAGAGTTAGGCAGTGAATTCGGTACCACCAACACTTAAAGATGAAGCACACCCACTTCTCAACTCTTTGGAAAATTTCAAGGTTTGGGCAATAATATGTTCTCATAAATCTCCATGTAGGGTCTTCCATTAAAGAGCTAAAGAGTGGAGGTGGGATATGAACACTTTCTCGAGTGGGATTATCAAAGATTTAAGGTTATCAAATTTTCAAATTCTAATTGTAATTTTTAATAAATAAAATTTATGGTAAAATTGACCTACATATAAGAATATAATTATATTAGTACCCAAAAAGGTGGATATAGTTTTATAGAGATTTTAGATCTACTTTTCATTGTTGGTTTGGATTGCACATGTTATGTTTGCCTCAATTTTGTTTGTTAGCCTTGATCCCACATTGTTTGTGGAAATAGGCCTTAAGACTTTGGTCTCTTATATATATGGTCCTTTGTCCCATATTGGCCAGATAACATAAGCCTTTTGTCTTTAACTCTTATATAAGGAGTCTAGTGGTGGCTTTTAGAATATAAGTTACTACTTGGTGAGTCTAGTAATACAAGTGATTAGCCACCTTATTTGTAAAAGAGCTTTTGTACACCTTCTTTATAGTGAAGAATTTTTCTAGCTTGCTGCCCAAGATTTTTCCCATGTTGAGGTTTTCCTTGTAAGTTTATGTGTTCCCTTTTACTTTGTGCTTGTATTTAAAATTCTCGCTTCCATTGGATGTTATTTGGTGTTGTTTTCTATCTGCTTTCTTTGTCGATATGATTCCCTTAGGTTGTAGCCATATTAACAAATTGGTATCAGAGCAGTGATAGCTTCAGCATCGACAAAGTTAGATATTCCATCACTCACGCATAACACAAAGTTTTCTATGTGGAAAATCAAGATAAAAGCAATCCTTATTAGTCTTGATTTGGATGAGGCACTACTTGGAGTGGAAAAGATGTTTGGTTTAGAACTAGAGAAGAAGAGGAAGAATTTGAAGGCAACCGCTACTAGTTTATAGTTGAAGCTTGAATCACTTCTCATGACAAAGAGTCCCACAAATCGCTTATACGTTAAGTCCAGACTGTACTCGCATAAATTACCAGAAGGTAAGTTTGTTAAACTATATCTTAAAGAATTCAGGGAGATTATCAATGATTTAAAAAATCTTAATGTTAAGACCGATGATGAGGATTTGGCTATACGTTTGTTATATCATCTGCCACCATCATATAATAGTTTCCATAACGCTATGCTTTATGGAAAGGATACTATTACTTTAGATGAAGTTTGTTCTAGTTTGTTGGCTAGAGAAAGAATGGATACTTCAAAGCATGAGGAACATGGAGAAGTTTTTGTATAAGAGGAAGATTGATTGAAAGGAACAATGAAAGAAGTTCACAAGCGAGGTCCAAGTCAAAACATCAAAATCTACGCTGCAACTATTTTAAAAAGTAAGGTAATATTGATGATGATTGTCTCAAATTGAAGAAAAAGAATCAGAAAGGAGACAATGGAGGCAAGAACAAGCAGAAATCGTCAGATGAGGCTAGTGTTGCCACCTATGAAGTTGACTTTGCTCACCCATGAAGATGACTTTGCTCTAGTCGTTGATGCCACAATGAAGAGTGCAAAAGTTCATGTGATAGCTCATGTTGATAATGACCGAATTTGCGAATAGACCATATGTTGGGACCCGATCCGGGAACCAGATCCCAACCGGAAAACAAAAACGGATACGACGAACGAAATGGAAGATAGCTAAAACGAATAACAAAAGACGGAAACAAAGTACAGAGCGGAGACAAAAACTGAAGCGAAAATAACAAAACGAATCGAATAAGCAGGCGAAGTCGATAAAGACAACAAAGCGAATGCGGAATTAAATCGAATGCAAATCGAATA
>JANKYE010000006.1:3823630-3836470 GCA_032467995.1 Erythroxylum dillonii | reverse complement strand
TTTTATTAATGAAAAATATATAATATAAAAAATTATTATTCAAATCACAATCGTTTCTAGTCACAACAGTAATATGTTTTGTAAGTCACAAATTTTTGCTATTTTAAAACTACAGTGTTTGAGTGTTTTTGCATTTTCAGTTTTAGATTTAGAAATGTTATATAATTGTATAATAGTCATTTATCATACATTACATTTTATTACATACATCTTCTAAATAATATTTTATTACATTACATTATAATCCTTTATATTTCTTTCAAATAACCTTTCACTGTATTATTCGTTATAAGTCATTCCAATTTATTTCATTTTATTCTATTTCATTTCATTAATTAAGATTAACCACCTTAATACAAAACACAACGTACATACACAGAACAAGTGGTGATATCTATGTATGTATGTATGTACATACACACACGCTTTCGTTTTCCATGTGTTTGTTTTGACAGAAATTTTGAAGGAGTGAAAAGGGAAAGTGAGAACAATGCTAGTTGTTGGTGATATGGTGGGAATGAGCTGCATCGTCGCTTCTGCTGCTTCATCTTGCTCATACTCCTCTTGCTTCATTGAAAGGTATCATCTTTGTGTCTGATAAAGGTTTTAGTTTAGCTTCTTGTATTTTTGGTTTTGTGGGTAGGGCTGCTTTAGTTGGGGTGTTTGAGTGTTTTAAGTATTCCATGGATTTGATGGTTTTGATTCAGTTTTTTCCACCTGTGTTTGGTGGGTTTCGGGAGATTCTTGGGTTAGGGTTAGATATATTGTTTCTTTAGCGTTTTGGATTTAGAGATTGAAGTAATCTCCTTTCTTTTTCTTTTACTCTAATTTTAGTCTATACTTCTTCATACTATATACGAGCAAAAGCGAAAAGAAAGAGTAAAAGAATGTATCTTGCTTTTATCTGTTGTTTTTTCTTCAGTGAAAGTAGTGGATAAGTGAAATTATAGCTGGGGATGGATATATTATCTTTTGCTTGTTCATTTTGTTAATTTTTTATGTGGGTGTAATGGGGATTAAGCTGTGTGATTGATAAATCTAGGGTTTTAATAGAGGGGGAAGGTGTTGTGGGGATTGAGATGTTGATGAAGATGTTTATAAAGTTATTGTTTTCTTGAATTCTGTTCTTTGGATACGAAAATGGATTCATTCTACCACCCACCAGCGACAAAAAACATCAAGGAAATGAGCTGAAGCATGGGAGATCCTCTTCTAATAGCATTGTCAATGGAGAATCATCACCCATCCACTCTCTTGTCAATGGATTCCGGTGCCTCCTCCCATGACGAATTGCATTTGGAGATGAACTGTCAGGTTATACTTCCTCGACCACCTGATATTAACTTACCCCTTTCAGCTGAATGTAGTCCTCCTCCACAGTCATGGAACTTGGACCCCTGCGACATATTAGAGGTTGGACTTGGTCCACAGGTTTATGAGACTGAGACTCTTCTTAGCATCCCAAAGGTTGGGAGGAAGTGTGCCAAACGGGTGGATAGCATTTGGGGTGCTTGGTTTTTCTTTAGTTTTTATTTTAAACCTGCATTGAATGACAAATCAAAGGCAAAAATCATGCGGGACAGCAAGGGAGTTTCTGGGTTCGATAAGTCTGATCTCAAGCTTGACATTTTTATGGTTCAACATGACATGGAGAACATGTACATGTGGGTTTTCAAGGAGAGGCCTGAGAATGCTTTGGGTAAGATCCAACTGAGGAGTTACATGAACGGACATTCTCGTCAAGGAGAGCGTCCCTTCCCGTTCAGTGTTGACAAGGGTTTTGTTCGATCTCTCAGAACGCAGCGGAAGCATTATAGGGGGCTTTCCAATCCCCAGTGTGTGCATGGTGTTGAGGTTGTTCCATCACCTAATCTTATGGGTCTTGATGAGGATGAGAAGAAAAGATGGAAGGAACTTACTGGAAAAAATTTAAACTTTACCATCCCACCTGAAGCCAGTGATTTTGGTTCATGGAGAAACCTTCCCAACACAGATTTTGAGCTTGAGAGACCACCTCCGCCAGTAAAAAGTGCATCTACCTCCCACTCAAAGAAGCTGCTCAATGGTTCTGGGCTCAATTTGTCATCTCCACCGTCAAGCCATAGCAATGGTTATGGAATGGATCTATCTCGTGTTAGCAGCAAAAGGAGGAAGGACTTTTTCCCCAACGGGAGTGATGACGATTGCTACTTGGCTGTGAATCCTACTTTCGGTCAGACGCCGGATATTGAAATTCATCAAAACGAGCCACAATGGTTGAATGATTTCAGTGGTACCATGAAGAATGCTCGCGGGCCAGTTACTGCTGCAAAAACAATTTATGAAGACGAAAAAGGCTTTTTGATCATTATCAGTTTGCCTTTTGTGGATCTGCAGAGAGTGAAGGTTTCTTGGAGAAATACTCTCACTCATGGTATAATAAAGGTGTCCTGTGTGAGCACGTCTCGCATGACATTCATCAAGAGACATGATCGGACTTTCAAGCTTACTGATCAGACTTCCGAGCATTGCCCTCCAGGAGACTTTTTCCGAGAGATCCCTCTTAGAACTCGAATCCCAGAGGATGCTCATATTGAAGCTTATTACGATGGACCAGGATCAGTGCTTGAAATTCTGGTGCCAAAACTCCGCGAGGGGCCGGAAGAGCATGAAGTGCACGTATGCCTTCGTCTTCATAGTGGAGGCAATGATCCCATGTTGACCTGAGAGAATACACATATTGTAAGGGTTGTTTTCGTCTTCCAGTGGTTAGTGTTTCGTTGTTTTAACCAAAGCATACATATCAGCTTTGTGTTTTATTTTCACTTGTGGAATACGAGGTTATATGCCTTGGTTTACATTTGATGTATTACTTTCTCCCATTATACCATTCAACCTCATTACATAACCATCCAATTGGGCTTAAAGCTGTCCGAGCCTGATCTCGGGCCTCCCAGTCCATTGACATAACATAAAATCTAAATGCATTTAGCAAGTCAGATCCAATACGGGAAGTCTAGTAAAATAAACTCCATAATTAAACATGGTCTTTGTGACGTAAATTAAAATCCGCAACAGTGAAAAGGAAATGTTCCAAAATCTGGGTATAGATATGGCCTAATAAAATACTAGCGTCGGAGCTTAGTCAACTTCTTCAATCTTGGGGCCAGCACCACCACTAGCAGCAGGGATGTCATCGTCATCAGGTGCACCACCCATGTCAGCTCCAGCACCCTGGTACATCTTGGCAATGATGGGATTGCAGAGGCCTTCCAACTCCTTCAGCTTGTCTTCAAACTCGTCAGTTTCAGCTAGCTGATTGCTGTCCAGCCATTGGATTGCAGACTCAATTGCATCTTCAATCTTCTTCTTGTCGGCCGGAGGAAGTTTGGCACCAATCTTCTCATCTTTGATTGTATTCCTCATGTTGTATGCATAATTCTCCAAATTATTCTTAGCCTCCACCTTCTTCTTGTGCTCTTCATCCTCAGACTTGTACTTCTCTGCTTCTTGAACCATCTTTTCAATCTCCTCCTTTGATAGTCTTCCCTTGTCATTGGTAATGGTGATCTTGTTCTTTTGACCGGTAGTCTTATCCTCAGCAGACACATTCAAGATACCATTGGCATCAATGTCGAAACAAACAGTGATCTGAGGAACACCCCTAGGAGCAGGAGGGATGCCAGAGAGCTCGAATTTACCAAGCAAATTATTATCCCTAGTTCTTGTTCTTTCACCTTCATAGACTTGGATCAACACACCAGGTTGGTTGTCAGAGTAGGTAGAGAACACTTGTTCCTTCTTGGTGGGAATAGTTGTGTTCCTCGGAATCAACACGGTCATGACACCACCGGCAGTTTCCAGACCAAGGGAGAGAGGAGTGACATCCAGCAAAAGAAGGTCTTGCACCTTCTCGTTACCCTCACCACTCAAGATAGCAGCCTGAACTGCAGCACCATAAGCAACAGCCTCATCGGGGTTGATGCTCTTGCAAAGCTCTTTTCCATTAAAGAAATCTTGTAGAAGTTGTTGGACCTTCGGAATTCTAGTAGAACCACCAACAAGCACAACATCATGAACAGTGCTTTTGTCCATCTTTGCATCCCTCAAACACTTCTCAACAGGTTCCATACATTTTCTGAACAAGTCCATATTAAGTTCCTCAAATCTGGCACGGGTAATGGTGGAATAGAAGTCAATGCCCTCATACAAAGAGTCAATCTCGATGGTGGTCTGGGCAGTGGATGAGAGAGTTCTTTTAGCCCTCTCACATGAAGTCCTCAACCTCCTGAGGGCCCTCGGGTTACCAGTAATATCCTTCTTATTTTTTCTCTTAAATTCTTGGACAAAGTGGTTTACCATTCTATTATCAAAATCCTCACCACCAAGGTGAGTGTCTCCAGCAGTAGCCTTCACCTCAAAGATACCTTCTTCAATAGTGAGAAGGGACACGTCAAAAGTACCACCACCAAGATCAAAAATCAACACATTCTTCTCACCAACACTGGTTGCTTTCTTGTCAAGGCCATAAGCAATAGCTGCAGCAGTGGGCTCATTGATAATACGCATCACATTAAGACCAGCGATCACACCAGCATCTTTTGTGGCCTGTCGCTGGGAGTCATTGAAGTAAGCAGGAACTGTAACCACAGCATTTTTCACAGTGGTGCCAAGGTAGGCCTCTGCAATTTCACGCATTTTAATGAGGACCATGGAGGAGATTTCTTCAGCAGCAAATTGCTTGTCCTCCCCTTTGTATGAGACACCAATCATGGGCTTGTCACCAGGACCAGCAATAACCTTAAATGGCCACAATTTGATGTCACTCTGGACAGTTGCATCGGTGAATCTTCTGCCAATCAACCTCTTTGCATCTGCAGACAAAAACATTCGCATCTAACACATGCTAGGGGACGGAAAAATATATGACATTAAACTTCTTCTGTCTAGTGGATCTCAAACCATTAAAGATCTAAATCTAGTACAACAAGTCCAAGCCGCTTGAAAGGACTCAGACATTAAGTCCAATCTAGGTAGGACACAAACCCTCAATTACAGTAGTCTTCCATTGGTTTTTACTTCAAATACATGTAACTCTTTTAAAGAAAAACCATAACCAGAGACAACAAAAAAGATCCAATGGATATAGAAACTGACAAATATTCAAACAAAATAAAGATCCAATGGAACTGGTCAAAAGCTCAACGATCTAAACATACAAGTCGCAGATAACATCCTAAACAACTTGAACTTCCGAAAATCGAAGTACACCAAACGCATTAACCAAGTCAAAGTCAAGAAGCGAGAGATCTTACCAAAGACAGTGTTGATAGGGTTCATGGCGACCTGATTCTTCGCGGCATCTCCGATCAAACGCTCGGTGTCAGTGAATGCAACGTAAGATGGCGTAGTTCTGTTGCCTTGGTCGTTGGCGATAATCTCGACACGATCGTGCTGCCACACACCGACGCAAGAGTACGTGGTGCCTAGATCAATACCAATAGCTGGACCCTCTCCTTTTCCTGCCATCGTATTCTTCCTCCGACAAATGGACTTCGAGGAATTAGAGATCGGCGAAGAAGAAAACGAACGCAGGCTAAGAGAGACTTTGAAAGGCTGAACCTCGGTTTGAGTGTGGTTTATATACAACTAGGGTTTTGGGTTCCAGAATGTTCTATTCTGATAGTTTGGTAACCGTTGATGCAAATTTAATCCGATGGCTGTTAATTGTTTGGATATGTGGCGCGGATTCTTTTCTTGTGACGACGGATGCATCGAAAAAAGTTGTTTAACCTTTTGTAAAGTAGATTATATCATTATTTTTACTAATAATTAAAAACTCATAAATTTAATGGTAAACAATTTAAATCAATTAATATTTTAATTTAGTATATTTTAGTAATTTTTATTATTAAAAATTAACTAATTTATTAATTAAATAATTTTTATAAATTAAAATAAATCAATTTATTTACAAATTTCTTATGTTATTGAATATACCCTCTACTTGAGCGTATGAAATCCTCCGTCTCTAAATTTGTGTATCAATTATGTCCCATAAGATCCAAGTCATCCATTTATATAGGTCCATAAATTTAGGGACAGACCTACTTGAATCCTGAGTTATAAACTCAAAGATCAACTGTAACAGAAAATGTTGCATATTATTTTTATATGACTGATTATGAATTAGATATTATTTCTACAGTTTTAATAAGCCATCTCACCTACTCACTCTTGTAATTTAAGTCACTTAAGTTAATAATTTGAATTTTAAATTTTTTCCATCAATTTTTGACAAAATTATTAGAAATTAGCATTTATACAATATTATTTTCTAATAACAATATTCCACGTGATAAATAACTTAAAATATTCATACGAAATTAATAAAAATATATTAGAAACTTATTTTTAATTATGATGCATACGGACGCTTCAAGATGACTTCAACCGATCTCAGTCCAAAGGTATTTATGGATTACTACATTGCAATAACTCACTGGTTATCCAATGCTAACAATTTGATGCTAGATCGAAAAATTAATTATAGAGTTTTGTTTCGACATGTATACGATAGTTGTCCTACGTATTATATGCTGAGGAGGGTATAATTTATCATAATTAAGTTGCAATTAGGCATTTTTTGTTATGCTTTCATTAATATACTGCTTGAGAAGTAACTTTCAAAATTAATTATCGTTAATTAAAACTAAAGGACAAGTGTTTCCTATTTATAGTGGTTAAGGTGTCTATATAACAAAGATGAAAATGATTGTAATATAATTGTTGTATAATATTACACAGACTAATTGTTGGTGGACTGTTGGGTAATAAAATTATTTGTTGTTTCCTAAAAATTAATTAGCTTGGTTAAATAGTCATATAAAGATATAATTAGACCAACATTTTGTGAGATATAAAGCTTTTGTTCATTTAGATGGTTAGTATAGGATCAATTCATTTACAAACCTTCATTAATCTCTTCTTTAGGACCTGTAGTCATCAAACCAAAAGTCTCATATATGTCTTTCTTTGTCTGACATGATTTCTTTTTCATTGATTTCAAGCTTCATAGAATATATTTGTGTATATAAGCTCTTTCATTATTTCTTAATGTTGACGCTTGCGAGTAAGAGTGGGAAGTCAAATCTTTCGAAAATGAATCTTGAAAATAGTTGAAGTTAATGATGTCAAAAAAGGCCCGACCCAACCTGAGGTCAACAGGTTTAGCTTGGTCAAACTAGCCCATAGGTTAATTGCGAATGGGCATTAAAATTTGGGTTAGGCCACGACATAGTGCTCCAAACAAAATGATGTCGTTTTGTTTGTTGCAAAATGGCATTGTTTTGCTTATGTTTAAAATATTTCTTCTACGGACAAAACGATGTTGTTTAAGTTATAATTGTTAATAAAACACCAGACAAAACGACGTCTTTTTTTGACATCGTCTTGTCTCTGATTAAATGAAAGCCAGTCAACAGCGCCCAACCTCCCCTCGCTCGCTCACCCCTCAGCAACCTCCTTCTACCTCCATCCATCTCCCTTCATCCCCGACCCCTCACCCAATTACTTTCACTTCTTTATTCTTCTTCTTCTTCATTTCACGTTCTTCCTTCATTCTTCTTCTTCGTATATCATCTATTGTGATTTGTGCGCACGTTGAAGTCACCAATGCTCAAACAACCAACGATGATTCAGTGAACAATCCAACGTACTTAATAAGGTAATCTCTCATTGTCTCTTGTTCAATTTAGTTTTTTGTTGTTTTGAGAACTGATGTGGCTAATTTGAGAAATTTGTATGTTAATATTGGGAATATAGGATAATGCTTGTAATGTGTTTGATGAAATGTCCCAGAGATCATTGAGATTTATTCTGAATAACAAGGGTGCTTGTAATTATTAAGTGATAGATAATGTGCAACTTTAATGGATATTACATTTTGTTATTAGGATCTTGCAATTTCAAGTAATGGTAAATGGAAGCGCATTGATTTTTCCATACTTGAAAAGTAGATGAGTTCAACTTCAATTTAGTATTATTCATTGCTTCGTATAGTCATACATATTTTGATGACATTAGCCACTAGGATGATGCACGTTAATTTTTGTTATAAGAGCTAACTTTTATGTAAAACTTCTTCCTAAGTAGCCCTTCTTGTGCAATCTATATAATGCTGACATCTAGAATGCATGAAATGTTTAGAAGGATTATTAATACGGTAGTATGCCAGCACAAACCCAATCCACTTGACATCTTTGTTGCTTTCTTTGTTGTCTTCTACTATGAGGCTAATGAGGATTGTTGTCTACCTTTTAAGCCTATTATTCTCTTTAAGCGTCACCAGATGAAAGTATCTCATTAGTCATTAGCTTTTTTTAGGTTGCATACCAAGATGCTTACAATTCTTGCTCCTAACATGTGATGATGCATTTACAGATTCACCATTTCTGGGTTGATCTTTTCTTATGTTATCACCTTCTTATATTAACATCTTTAGTTCTCAACATACATTTTATGAATGTTTATTTACAACCTATTCCTCGATGCACCTTGGATTACCCTTTCCTTTTCAGTTATGCATCTATGTAGTTCAATATAATATGGGTTCCAATTAGTAAGCAATTATAATCAAACATATAATCAGACATACTTCTTTATATTATTTACACCAACTTCATTTTTGCGATTAGTGCAATTGTTTAAATGCCCATTTTGGTGAATTAATTTATAAAGAGTAGGTGGAAATGGTTCTTTATGGGGCATCCTTGGGCCATTTATCTAATCATTATAATACGTCTTCAAAATCACTTTAATTTAAGAAATAAACATTCATGAAATCAAAATTTTGTTTAAAATAAAAAATTTGTTGGTAAAGGAGTATGTTTCCTTTACTAACAAAAATTTGTGGTGAGATTGAGAAGCTCATAACTCTTTAAAATAAGGTCAGAAGAGGTGAATTCATTGAAAACATCTCATCCATAATTCCTAAAGTGCATGTGGATGCTTTAGTCATAATAGGTCAGGATTGAGTTAAATTATTTATGATGTAAATAGTAAGATGTTGGTAGCTCGTGCTCCAAATACTATCAAAGCTCTTGCATTTAAGGAGGCTTTGTGTTGGATTAAATCAATGACATAACGTGATTTTTGAGTTAGATGATGAGAAAAAGGGTAGGCCACATGTTATATACTAACATCAAAATCTATTCCTAGATTTACTTATTAGCATAGAACCATAATAATAACTATAATCATATTCTGGCTTATGTGAATAAACAACTACTTTGCAGGTGGTTTCAAGTTTCCACACCCTCTGTACAATTTGTTTCAATTTAGATAGACTTGAAGAATCAAAGTTTCACTCTATCCAAAATGTCATCTAGTTGTAATTCATTAGTATATATAGCCTTACTTTCTTAACATGACATCCATCTAAATATGTAACTTTATAGATTTACTTTCATAGTATATATAGCTTTATAGATTTACTTTCTTAACTTTATCTAGTTGCTGACAAGTTCAGCAATGAATATAATTGCACATGAGCAAATGCAACTTACCATTGCAACTTACTTGGACATTCTAGCATATTCAAAGTTTGGACATTCTCTGATTTTCTTGAACATTTTGTTTCATATGGAATATTTTAATTACAATGTAGGCAAAGTATTTTGATTAAGAATATGTCATTTCCTAATACATTCTTATTTCTAACCTCAAGTATTTGTACATTTTTAATCAGATGGATGAGCATATTCCTTCAGTTAAGAGTCCTAATCCAGTACCAGAGGTAGAAGTGGAAACTTCTATTCCGACACCAAATGACGACAGAAGTTTAATTAGAACTCAATTTAGTCAACATAAAAGTAAAGTTTGGAATCACTTTAAAAAGACTATATCAACTGACGAAATTGAAAAAGCAGAGTGTAATTATTGTCAAAAGCTTTATTCAAGTGGTTCGAAAGGTGGAATGTCTTGTTTAAAGAGACATATGGTATCATTTACTAGAAGGAAGATGATTTTAGGAGGTCAAACATTTTTTACCGCTAATCTTATGAAAGAAAAGAATGAAATGACCATGACAACTTTTGACAACCATAGATTAAGAATTTTGATGGCTAATATGATTATTGGAGATGAACAACCATTGTCTATGGTTTAAAGCAAAAGATTCAACATATTTCTTAATTCACGCCAACTGAATTTTAAGGTTCCAAGTTGGAATACATTGAGGAATGATTTATTTTCAAATTTTATGAGTACAAGAAGAGAGAAACATTAAAAGTAGTGTTCAAGGACGAATTGTCATAACAACGAACATGTGGGCAGCTGATAACCAAAAGAAGGGCTACATGGTGGTGATAGCACATTATATTGATAATGATTGGAAGTTATGCAATAAACTTGTGAGATAATTTATATTCTTTAATATTGTTATCATTTACTTTTTCATTATTTTATGAATTTATGATTCATGTTGGTATGTTTTTTCATGATAGGTTCATTTATGTGTTGACACCGCATATAAGTGAAAAATTGACAAACGTGTTGAAAGACTATTTGATGAATTTCAACATCAACAATGAAGTATCCTCCATCACAATTGATAATTGTAGCACAAATGATGCTATATGACTGAGAAGTTGAAGGGTAAGATGAAGGTTGGGGGCTTATTGGTTGGGAGTAAGTTATTTCATATGCGTTGTTTTCCGCATATCCTTAAATGATTGTGAAAGATGGGTTGGAGAGGATAAAGGTAGTAATAAAGTGTATTTAGAACAGTCTTTTATATTGGAGTGCAACTCCTAAAAGAGTTTAAACTTTTAAAGATGGTGTACAAATTTTATGCATTCCAAATTCAAAGAAGTTGGTTTTGGATTGTCCTACTAGGTGGAACTCAACCTTTAAGATGTTGGAGTCGGCAATCCCATATGCTCAGTTGTTTATTAGACTAGCTGAAAGGGATTCTCAATATACCTGCATACCATCAGAGGATCAATGGACTTGGCTAGAGAACTTTGTATGAAGTTAAAATTATTCAGTAATTGGACTGAATTATTCTTAGTAACAAAATATCCAACTTCACATTGTATCTTTAGCACTATGTCCAACATAAGGAATGTTTAAATCCAATGCAGTGATTTAGACTCTGGCGGAGCGAACGACAGAGAAGTTTAATTTTATTGGTCTAAAGTTGGAGATATAGTTGCAGTATTATATGTGTTGGACCCGAGATACAAGATGGACATGGTTGAATATATCTATAATGCATTGTATGGCGATGAAACTTAAGAGCGTCTACATACCATTAAACAATTATGGTATCAATTGTTTCATGATTATGAAGTCAGAATGCAACAAACTCATGATCGGGATCTTAGTAGTGCTGCAGGCAGTTCAACTCAGACTTCAGTTTCAAGTTCGACCTTTTCTTTTGACCCATTATTGACAGATTCTCTTTCAAATTTTTTATAAGAGAAAAGGACTAGGATTTCATACAATACGAAGGAGTTAGATAAATATTTTTCCGCATATTGTGTTCTTGAAACTAAAGGTGAGTCGTTCGATATATTTTTACGTTGAAAGACATCTGCATAGAATTATCTTATCTTGCAAAACATTGCACGAGACTTGTTAGCTATTCCATCATCCACTATTGCTTCAGAGCCTGCATTTAGTACTAATGGTCGGGTCATTACTCCTCATTGTGGTTGACTTCATTATCACACTGTGGAAGCCCTTATATTATCTTACCTAATATTGTGTTTTTTATTTTTCTACAGCTAAATTAATCGACCAATTGAAGGTTATTTTGATAAAATGTATAAAGATGAAGGTATTTTTAATTTTCTTTTTATTTAATATTAATTACCAAATATTCTTTTTTTATTTTAATATTATATTACTAAATATAATGTTTGTACATACAAATGATTAGATCCAAACTGTTGACGATCTTACCAACAAGTGCAATTAGTTAATTAGACGATGCTTTCTCAGTCTCCACTCTCCAGTCTATCCAACATGATATTATCTTAATTTTGTAAATTGTATCATTTTTTGTAAAATGATTTAGATAATCATTCGTGTGCAACAAAATTTTCTATAGTTAATGAATTTGGTTTTATCAATTCTCTCTTATAATAATTAATAAATTATTTAAGTAAATTTAAAATTTGTAATTAATTGAATTGACACTCTTAAATACAACTATTAACTTAATGACTTTTCATACAAATTTCTAATCAATTGAATTAAAATTCCTAATTAATCATACCAATCAATACATCTCAAGATTTTAATTTTAAAATGTATTTTCTCATTAATGATATGCAAATATATGTAGCACCATTCAATTTAAACCCAACTTAATGACTTTTTACACAAATTGTGTTAATATTTAGCTTTTTATACCTAAAATATTACTTAAAACATTAAGAAGTTAGTGATGTATGCTTTCATTTAATGACATAGTTTTATTCAAATGAAATATTAAGTGGTTTAAAAAAAAGATATAAATATTTTGTAATTTAATATTCGATAAAATTAATAACTTTACCGTATAATAATTATATGTTGTTATAATTTAAAATTGTGACATAATATATAGATAAAAAAATTTGAAAATATTTATAAATTTTATGAAATATGGTATGCTTATAACACTCCAAGGATTAGAAAGATTTAAAATAAAACTTATATCATGGTTTCGAGTTAAGGAATTACTCTTAACAAATTTTTAATCAGTGACTTAGGAATGAATCTTCTAATATTATAATTTAAAAAGGAGAAAAAAATTATGAATATAAATTTAGATTAATTATAATATAATGATTTTAAAAAAAAGTAAAATAA
>JANKYE010000006.1:3801362-3815211 GCA_032467995.1 Erythroxylum dillonii | reverse complement strand
ATTGATTTTTCATATTTAATTATTGCTTTTGATTTGTGATTTTTCTCATAATTTTCGTATTTTGCCGTGACAAAACCCCCCTGTGTATTTTCGTTTAAACTAGCTAACCTTTACCATTAGAATTCCTCATGGGAACGATATCCGCTTACCGCTACTACATTAATTTGTTTTAACGGAAGTTATTTCTTTTATATTTGGTTGCAGGCGACAGTATCACCAACCAGTTGTTATATCTACTTCAACTTTCACGTCTGAAGGTGAATGACTGCTTTCTTGCTTATCCTCTTTTCTCAAACGACGTGCTATCTTCTCAATTTCTGGATTATATTGCAAATTACCTATATGAGAAGTACGAGTCATACAAGACAAGAGGTTAACAATAATTGTAAGAATAAAAATGCAAAGAAATTAAGAAGATTGAAATAATTCCTCGACAATGGCACTAAATTTTGGTCAGGTTATCAAAGACTGATTCTCCAAACTTTTGTAATAATTGTGGAACCAGGTCGAATCCCTAGAGAATTGAACACTAGTTTCTTAATTTCAAGCAATAAAATTAAATAAGGGGAGAGGGGGTTGATTAAATAACTGATTAATTAAAAATAAGACAAAAATAAATTCAATGAACTCAATTTAAATATGTGAAAGTCAAGATTACCAAATTCCAATTCAAGGGAATGATCTCATCTAATTGTAACATTGATCATTGGTCTAAAAAGAATATTTTCACCATTCAAGCAATTAGTCCGAAGCATATTAGGATAGCTATAATAAGTCCCAAAAATTTCTAAATTAATTGGTTCAAACCCAACAACCAAATCAAAACTTATCATTTATTGACTGGGTGTGATAGTATTCCATATCAAATAAATGATAGCAATAAGCTCCGTAAAAAAGACTAAACTCTAAATTAAATAATCGGGATAGTTACAACTATTCAATTTAGTTTTCTTGATTGTTATAAGTTAAATATGAAATTTATTAAATAAACTATTTGCTACTTGTACCAATCCTTCATGACAATTACAGATTACTGAATTCTTAGATAGCGATAGAATATTCAATATTAAATTAAATTGTTAGATTAATTGAATATCAATCATTCATGAAATATAAGAACTCAACACGAGAAATGCTTAAATTAAAACGTGATTAAAAGTTTGAAACACAAAGCCTCACAAGGTTACAACTATAATTTCAAATCCCCTTGAATCAGAACGATTGAGTTTAGCCACATATGACTTTCGCTCCAATAACAAAGATAGAAGAAAGACTAAGAATTGCTAAAAATGTAAGAAAAGATAACCTTTTTTGTTGTTGTGAGAAACATCCATTTTATAGGGTTTTCTAATCTAATCCTAATCTAAATCTAACTTGTAAAGATGTCTAGCTATCTAAAATGAATTCAAAATCAAACTCTTTCATGATAAGGATAAGGCGAAGTGTTCCAGTTAAACTCCAACTCTTCAAGTGACCAGCCTTATCCTCTGCAACAATCTCTTCACTTTATCCAAAATTTGTCATTATCATAAATAGAGTCTCAATTTGAAGCAATCTCTACTCTTTATCTTCTAAAACAAAACAAACATTAATTTTAATACTTAAGCACCAAAACAAATCCAAAACAAAGGAGATAATATCAAATAATATAGCAAGATGAGATCTTATCAAATAGGCATTGATAAAAAAGCATGAGTGACAAATAGTTGTCATTATTTTCAATTATTTTAGTGGCGATGATGTCACAATAAAATGAAGTAATATTACGATTTTGTTCGTCACTACTTTATATTGTTTGTGTTGACATACTTATCATAAATATGTAAAGTTATTGTTATTTTATAGTTTTGTTATACATTCCATAGTTTTTAGTGTCAGTAATTTTATCACAAAAATGTTGCATAACTGTGACCATTTTTTAAAGTAGTAACTATTTCATTAGTAACAGAGATATTTGTGATGACTTTAAAAATTAGACACTATTAATAATAGTGACTAATATTACTGCTTTTAGTAACAATTTTTGTTTTCACTAAAAATACAATTTCTTGTAGTATCCAATAAAATTTCAAGAACATTGTCACATATATTTTTCTAGATGTGCAACACATCAAGTTAATGTCAACTTCCATTATGCTTCGAATAAGGTAATTAAAAAAATACAAACCTTTTATTCTAAGGATTATCACTTAACGTTTTTTGCCTTTTTGCCTTCCTAAACACATTATGATATTTATTAATAAGCTCTAACATATTGAATCGTGATAAAGGAATTGGTGAATACTTTCGACTCCATATCTCTATTGAATGATCTCTTATCGCACCTCCAAAGCTAATTTCTATCCAAAAATTTGTGATGATTGAGATAACAAGTCTTCCTACTATTCTTTAAGTATTGAGAGTAAGTTTCATAATGAAAATTAGGACATGCTAACTTTCTATTTGTACTTCATCCATATAATATTGCATATCCTTAAAAGTCACCTTCTGCATATAATAAGGTTACGCTCATCTTAAATGATTGATTAATTAAAGCATCATATGTCTTTAACCCAAACTTCTATAACTCTACTAGCTGTTTAATAAGTGGTTACAGAAAAATATCAATATCCTTTTCAAGAGAAGTCAAATTAAGTATAATTTAAGATAATATTGAATTTTTAAATTATCATTCCATTTTATGAATTCAGATAATTTTAGAAACATGTAAATATGTTGTAACCTCAATTTTATCAAAAATATCTAAACACCTTGGTTATAATTTGCCTCACTTTTAAGGTTGTATGATCATCTCCATTATTATCATTTTTATCTTAAAAATCGTTCTATCATATTAATTTATGCGACACATTTTATAACTCTTACAAGGTCAACTCAGTGTTTCAAGATATGGTTTAAGATACCATTCAATTCAAAGCAGTGGACACACAAACTGAAATTGCTTGCCATATTCTTATAGTTGTCGGTCGTCAAAGAATGCACTACTAAGCCCTTTGGAACATCCCATCCACTAAAAAGTTGTGAAGCTTTATCTGATGCTGCTGATAACGGCATTTTGTATACCCTGCTGACTTAGTGTACTATGAACATCTCAGCTGTTCTGGCGGACGATCAAACGTTTTCTTTTACCAAAAATCGCATTCGGGTCTAGCCTGGAACTGGTTCTGCAGAATGTAGTTTGGTGACCAATCGTACATCCACTTGTTGAAAGCATAGTGGACATCTATATTTCTTCCTCATCCTACCTACCTTGTACTCTTTGTTTCCTTAATTAGTATAGCTTGTTAGAGCTTGTTATTTATGTGTTTATCAATTGAAATGTTTTAGATTTGAGTAGTGAGTGTTGAGTTTATCATTTTGATAATTTAAATGATAACAAGTTGAAAGTGTTAATAAATATTAATTCGATTGAATTCAAAATTTAATTATAGATTTTTAATTCGTTAAATAATTTATTTAAATTACATAATAAACAATACTCTTCATTCTTTTTCTATAATTAGATCTGACTTGTGATCCAACTTCATTCATCTTACTCTTCATTTAGTGAGGTCCCCCTCAAGTTCTTTAGGCTTGCTTGCACTAGCAGAGACAAGGATTTTTTTTTCTGGCTAACTATGATGCCAATTGTAGGTCTTTGTGCTCTCTGACTGGCCATCAAATTTGCTGATCATGCGATGAAGTTGCAACTAGAAGTGTAGAACATCATCTATACACGTATATGTACTTCACAGGACGTACTCTAGGCAGGTAATCAACATATAGAATAGCACAGTCACATCGCAAAGATGCTCAAGTTGGTAAATGACAGATCCTGGAAGGGAAGGTTGGTCAGAGACGTTGGTCTAATAAAAGGTTGCAGTTTGCTTCTTATGCTTCTCCTCCTCACATTAACGAAAACAATTGGCATAACATTTACAGTTCGAGAAATTTGTGTTACGTATGGTACAAAATGAGTTGCCGGAAACTATAGGGGGTTTGTTAGGCAGCTTGGATTGCCCCTCGTCAACAACAATCAAAGAGCCCTCTAACCTCAGGCAAGGAAAGCACCATCCGGGTACTACATGGTTACCAATAAACTAACAATTTGATGTGTAAGTAACAACTTCCATATCAGTGACAGAGATGCGGTCACAATAAATCTAGTTTAGTAAACATCAAAATCAACATTGGATGCCAAAATTAAGAAGGAAACGTGAACAGATGATGTTTACTGAAAAAGGTTGTGAGGCTGTCACCGTTTATATCAGTTACCAGAAAACCAATTAACGAACAGAAGATGCTTGCCTTTTTGATGCTTATGATGGAAGAAAAATCAGTTCTGGTCCTTTGGCATACGGTCTAAATAGTTTAGTGTAGTTTCCCGAGAAATTTGGCAAACGTTCACGCCACAGGACAAAAGAAAATCCCATTTCTACTTATATGTATATTGAGATATTTTTACATTTGCATTAGGAATATATGAACATGTTGCAAATGATTTGGGATCATTTAACTTGTGAAAGGAAATATGGGCAACAACAAATGTGAATTTGTTGCAAATTTTGTTATGCAAATTCAAGCTTCAGTGAAATGAATAATTACCAACTAACGAATTCAGTAAATGTCCCTACACATTCTTTTGTTTTCTTGAATACCCACTTACGTTCATATGAGATATCTTTCATGGTTGCATAATTTAAGAAGCTAGTAGTCCAACTACGACCTTATTTCACTACCATTATGCAACTTCCTGAATCATGACTAACACTCCATAAGTCACCACCCCTCCATTAATCTTCGGCCTAAAGTTTAGTTCGGATTAGTTGGATTAGCCTCTAGTCAACAATTTCTGCTTCCTATATAGAGATGGTCACATTCGAGGGCATGCAGCTCAAGTCTGTACACCTTTTGACATCAAACGTCGAACTCATCCAGGTTTAGTTGCTTTGCTGCTTAGTAAATCATGTCAACGACAGCAACATCAATTTGGCTTGTCCGATTCATGTCAGCTTTACGGAGTGCACTAGCATGTCTAATCGTTGCTTCTACCACCTTGTATGGTCCAGCTCCGATCAGGCAGTTGATACCGTACCCTGCCTTCTCTTACACCACAGCTATACAAATTTTATCGGATGCTACACTAGGTCATTCTCTTAGAGGATGTTGGTATGCTGTATATGCCACCATCCAAACAATCATTCCTTGCACGTTAACTTTGTGGATGGTTGGACCAAATAAGTTCACGACCGGCCTTGCAGCGGCTGCGGTGGCCATTACATCCTTCATTGTCGCGCTGCCAGGCTCAACTTCTATGGTGTCCAAAAGGATTGCATTCGGGCAGATAGTGATTGTATATGTAGATGCAGTTGTTAATGGTCGTGATCAAAAGGGAGTGTTCATGTATCCAACTCATATTGCTTGTAGTACAGCTTTGGGAGCCTTAGCTTCTGTTCTGGCCATGTTGGTTCCATATCCCCGACTAGCCTACTATGAGGTAATAATCTTGCATGTTTTCTGGTATTTGTCGTCCAAAACAGTCAACCTTTTTTTTCTGATCGACGATTTCTTGAATCCAGATCCTCTGTTTAATATTATGGTATTTTATTGTGTTCAATAAATTTCAACAATTTATTTATGTGAGTTTCACATGAGGTCCACGTGAGATTCGCAAAATAAATAGTTGAGATTCTATGAGACAAAATAAGACAAACTAAAACTGGACAAAAGATCTAGATTTTAATTTCTTTACGTTGATTGGAGAAAAAGTGACTATGATACATAACTTTGAAAAACACTTTAAAGGAGTCTCCCCACTTCTCCAATCACACTGTTAGAATCAAATGGAAATAACATCCACCAATGAAGGCTAGCAATTCTTTATGACAGTATTAGCAATATTAAGATGATAGAAATAATAATAGTCATAAGCAAATTGCAGAGAAGAATAGATATGCCCATTTAAGTTTGCCAATTTTTCTAATGCTTGCAGGCTAGGAGAGCATGCTATTTGTATATGGAGAATGCTTCAGAAAGATTGGAACTTTTGGTGAGGGCCTTCGTTGCTAAAGACAAGCAAGCTGCGACTGACCTGATTTCTCAAGCAAAGTTGCTCACTCAAACAGGTGTTAGACATCTTCAAGACGTAATAGATTGCCAAGTGAGTTCAAATTCGCGTATTTTCTAGTTCAGTTCAAATTGCACTAGTTCTGCAATCTAATTTGTTACTTTGGAATGTGCAGAGTAGTTTGATGTGGGAACTATGCAACTGTAAGTCGACTAATCCCGGTGAAAACTTGGAAAACATAGAAACCAAATTAAGAGGACTAGAAATAGCTCTGAGTTGCCAATCGTTTCCTGTTGGAATGAACGATGAAGGGCTCATGGAGGAGCTACTCAGGATGAAGAAGGACACAGGCTTAAAATTAAGTCAAGCTAAAAGCTTTGGACCTTTCTGCTTAGAAACAACTCCTGACACAACAGAGACATCCTCAAAAACTTTCCTGTGGACCCCCAAGACCAATGCCAGGACCCTGCATGACCTGTCAGTTTTCTTCTTCTTATACTGTATCCAACATCTTCAAAGTGATTCACCCATTGGTACATGTCCCGAGCCCATTTCAGAGAATACAGGGAAGGTGAATGCCCATGAAGCTAAAGATCAAACCAAGAGCAGGATTGTGAAGACTTGGAATAGTCTGGTCCAACAAGGAAGTGGGGAAAGATGGACATTTGCATTTAAGTGTTCACTTTCTCTGGGTTTTGCGGTTTTATTAGGGTTGATGTTTGAGAAAGATCAAGGGTACTGGTCAGGACTCACTACTGCTATCTGCTTTGTTAACGGAAGACAAGCATTGTTTTCAGTTGCAAATGCTTGTGTACAAGGAACTGCACTTGGATCAATCTATGGAATCATATGTTGCTTCGTTTTCCAGCACTTCATGGACTTAAAAATTCTACCTCTTCTCCCTTGGATTATCCTCACCAGTTTCCTGAGGCACAGTAAGATGTACGGTAAAGCCGGTGGTACTGCAGCTGCTACAGGTGCTTTCTACATCTTGGGCAGGACGAATTATGGGGAACCTAGCGAGTTTGCTATTGCAAGACTCACGGAAGTTAGCATAGGATTGATTTGCTTCATCATGCTAGAGGTTGCATCGCAGCCAGTGAGAGCAGCAACTATTGCCAAAACTGGACTTGCAGGGAGCCTGGGGGCTCTTCAGATTTGCGTGGAAGATATTTCAGTATGTGGTGGCCAAAAGATGATCCAGTTCAGAGATAGACAAAAAATGCTGAAATGGCATGTCCATAACTTGGAAAGATTCATTGCTGACGCTGAGTTGGAACCCAACTTCTGGTTCGTGCCATTCAATGGAGCTTCATATAAGAAACTTCTCGGTTCGTTACGAAAGATGACGGACCTCTTGCTATTTACAGCCTATGAAATTGAAAACATTCTGGCAGAATCAGAGAGACTGGGAGTGGACAAGAAGAAACTAGGAGAAACCTTGAATGGCGATTTAGATCATTTCAGGCGTAAAGTTGTCTCTTCACTGGAATCCTTTGAAAAGGTAATTCTGACGAAAGTAAAATCCATTTCAGAACCTGAAGATAAGTTGCAAATGGAAAAGGTACATTATGATGTGGAGGCAGGGAAATCACAGCATGAAGATAGATCCAGGTTGGGTCCATATGAAGAAGAAGTTGAAGAGATTGTAGAATCTTTTCTCCAACACTCGATGGAAGTCTTTAACGAGCTTGACAACTGCAAAGCTGAGCAGAAGTCTGAAAATCAGATGACACTTTGCTTGACAAGCCTGGCGTTCTGCATCGATAGGGTGATTAAGGAAACGATAGAGATTGAGAAAGAACTCAAGAATCTAATTATATGGGAGGATCCTTCAAAGGCATATTCACAAGGGAAGCACAGCATGTGACTCAATATTGTGAATCCCGATCAATTTTGTGATAGAAATTTATGGATTGATTTACGTGGACATTGTAAAACAAACCTGAATCCATATCTGTGGAACGTTCTTGCAAAAACTTTATTTCCTTTCTTCTTTCTTGTATCTCTGTTACAGGTTTCTCCAATGGTTAAGTTAGCCATCTTTCGTGATTTTCTAACATATACAAAAATCATCCGAAGTCCGAACAACAATAATGGAATAAGTTTAAAGAGAGAGGAAAAGGGTCTAGGATCCATTTGAGCCCAACTCTTTGAGACCCAATAACCATAATCTTGGGGTTTTTTCCAATAGACTCAAATCTATAACTCATATAAGCCACAAAATATCTTACATTCTCCCACTTGCCCCATGAATCGACTTGATGGTTCAATAATAAAATGGTAAATGCACACAATACATTGAATTGATTAAATCATCCTGAAGTGAATTAAGACGATTGGATCATGGCAGGCACAAGTTATATACAACATGATTCCTTCCATGTATCACATAATCATCTCAAGTCATATAACGCTAAGTGGGTAATTCTGTAATTGTTATCTTATAGAAACAATGATTGTATACAACATAATTTAGATAGTAAGTAAGTGAGCAAAACCAAATGTAACAATAATGGAATTCACAAGTGTTATGACAATTTGAGTAAGACAATGATATGTATATATATATATATGTTAGACTTCTATGCTAATAAGGATTTATCCATAATGTCCATCCATTCAACATGACTAACAGATGTTTTGGACGGTAAACCTTTAGTTAACGGATCTGCTATCATTAGATATGTACCAATATGTTTAATTGACACTTTATGTTTTTGCACTTCTTCTTTCACAGACAAGTATTTCAAATTCATGTGTTTGACACCCTTTGAATACTTGTCATTCTTAAAGAAGAAAACGATTGTGAAATTATCACAATAAATTCTTAAGGGTCCATGAATACTGTCGACAATACCAAAACCTAAGATAAAGTTCCGCAACCACAATCCATGAACAGTGGCCTCAAAGCATGCCACAAATTCAACCTTCATAGTAGAAGTAGCAATGACGGACCGCTTTTCACTTTTTCACGAAACTGGTCCTCTAGCTAATAGGAACATATAACCGAATGTAGATTTTCTTGAGTCTACATAGCCAGCATAGTCTGATTCTATGTAACCTATCACTTCGAGATTGGTTGATTTTGATATTCTATATGTGAGTGTATAGTCCTTGGTGCCTTGTAAATATCTAAGCACTTTCTTTGCAGCTTTCCAGTGGTCCATTCCAGGATTATTTTGATATCAACCTAGCATTCTGATAGCAAAACTAATCTCTGGCCAAGTGCATGTTTGAGCATACATTAAGCTCCCAACTACTGATGCATACAAAATAGACTTCATTTCCTTACATTCCAAATCGTTTTATGAGCATTGCATTTGACTAAATTTGTCCCCTTTTTAGATTGGAACTATCCCTGCGGAGCACTTTTCTATTTTAAATCTTTCTAATATTTTCTTGATATATCCTTTCTAAGACAATCCTAACAATCTTTGTGATCTATCACGGAATAGCTCTATTCCTATCATATAGGATGCCTCACCCAAATCTTTCATTTCGAAATTAATAAAAAGAAAAATTTTGGACATTATGTAACAAAACCATATTATTTACAGCAAGAAGGACATTGTCAACATATAGGACTAAAATAATGAATTTACTCCCACTGATTTTCATATAAATACACCAATCAACAGTATTTCCCACAAAATCATAAGACGTAATGGTATCATAAAATTTAACATACCATTGTTGGGAAGCCTGTTTCAATTCATATATTAACTTCTTTAATTTACACAATAATCGTTCCTTTCTTATGGTCACAAAACCTTCCGGTTGATCAATATAAACTTCTTCTTCCAAGTTACTATTTAGAAAAGCGGTCTTTACATCCATTTGGTAAAGCTTTAAATCATAATGAGTTATCAGGGCCATAATAATTCTTAAAGCGTCCTTCTTTGAAACTGGAGAGATGGTCTCTTTATAGTCAAGTTTGGCTTTATACCTTTCAATATTGCTTTGTGAGTCGTGTTTGGTCTTAAAGACCCATTTACAACCCACTTGCTTTTCACCTTTCGACAACTTAACTAATTCCCAGATTTTATTGTCATCCATTGATTTTAACTCTTCTTTTATAGCATTGAACCATTTTTTAGAATTGTTAGATTCCATTGCTTGTTTGAACGTGCCTAGATCTTTTTCAATGCTCAAGTCACATTCATGTTCAAATGAGTAAATTTCATAGTCACTTGAAATAGCTGGTCTTCTCTGCCTTACAGACCTTCATAATGCTAAGTCTTGTGACATTACTTAATCATTTGTAACTTGATTACCATTAGCTGGTTCGTCATTAATATGTTCAACTTGTGGAGTTGGGACATTAATTTGTTGTTCCAGTATGTTGCGTATCAGTGATGCAACAAGAGGAATAACAACCGGTGGGATCACGTCTAATGTGGTAGTGTCTACTCGACTTGGAGTAGTTTCTACTCGATTAATATCCACTTTTCGTAGTTCTCCACTCCTACTGTTTGACCAATTTCAATGAACCAAGTGTTACCAGACTCAACTATTCTCATAATATGGTTATGACAATAAAATCTGTACTCCTTTGATTTTTCAGGATAGCTAATGAAAAAATCACTAATAGGTCTTGCATCAAGCTTCTTTTCATGTGGATCATACAACCTTACTTCTGTCGGGCAACCCCAAATGTAAAAGTGTCGTAAACTAAGTTTCCTTCCTATCCACAGTTCATAAGGTGTCTTAGGAATTGCTTTACTAGGAATCCTATTAAGCAGATACGCAACGATCTTTAATACATGCATCCACAATAATAACGATACAAAACTATAACTTAACATAATCCTAACTATATCTATAAGAGTACGATTTCGTCTTTTGGCTACACTATTTTGTTGTGGTGTACCACACATTGTGTATTATGCACATATGCCTCGACTTGCTAAAAACTTTGCAAATGGACTTGGACATTGTCCATATTCATCGATTTTTCCATAATATTCACCACCTCCATCGGATCTCACTATCTTTACTTTGCTATCTAGTTGTCTCTTTCTAACTCATTAACGAACACCTCTAGGATGTCTACGGACTGAGATTTTTCATGCAGTAAATAAATATAACCATATCGTGAGCAGTCCTCAATAAAGGTAATGAAATATTTTTCACCGCCCCAAGAAGGAACGTCGAAACCATATATGTCAATGTGTATTAATTCCAGTAATGCATTACTTCTTGTGGTTGGATGCTTTGATATATGTTTGGTTTACTTACATTTAATGCAATCCACACATATATCCCAGTCAACAAAATCTAATGGAGGTAAGATGTCATTTTTAGTTAACTTTTGTATCCTTTCCTTGGATATATGACCTAATCTTTTATGCCACAAAAAAGTAGAACATTCATTTTGTGCACTACGTTTACTTCCTATATTATAGTCAACATAAAACAAAGATGCAACAAAAATCAACATCAAGATTGAAATAATATAAACAATCAATTAAGGCACCAGAACCATAATAGTACTTATGTATATACAATGAAAAAATATTGTTTTTAATCTTAAATTGGAATACTATATCATCTAATTTTGCAAGCACATTCAGGAACATAAAGACATTTTTCTAGATCTAAGTAACACCCAGTGCCTAAGATCAATCTGTACGTTCTAATGCCCTCTATCCGTGCTTTCATTCTGTCCCTCATATATAAGAACTTTTCAGTTCTGTTTATGGTTCGGATCGAAAGGAATCCCTATTTAACATGTGACACATGAGTAGTTGCACCAGAATCTAACCACCAGGTATTATTAGGCACTTCAATAAGATTTGATTCAAAACATGCTGAGACATAGTATATACCTTTCTTTTCGAACCAAGCCTTTCTTTTAGGACAATCTTTCTTGAAGTGATCAGGCTTCTTGTAGAAGTGACACCTCTTATCTTTATTAATTCGGCCCTCATTAACTTTACTGAGAGCTTTGTCCTTATCTTTGTTTTTCTTTCTTGGTTTGTGCTTGCTACTACTAGCGCCTGAATGAAATGTGAGATGAATAGAGTGCTCTTTCATTTTCTTTAATCTCCCTTCCTCCTGAACCAACATGGCCTTAATCTCTTGAAGGTTTTATTTTTCTTTAATAGTGTTATAATTTACTTAGAACTGGCCAAACTCTTGAGGAAGTGAGTTGATAATAAACTGTACCAGAAAGGACTCACTCACATCCATGCCCATAGATTTCAACTTTGTAGCTAGGTTTGACATATGAGTCACATGATCATGAATGGGTTGTCACTAGTTAAACTTTTTGGTTGTTAGCTCACTCATTAAAGTCCCTACTATGGACTTGCTAGCTATATCAGATTGGGAGTATACCTTAAGCTTTAACATAAACTCCTTTTCATTATCCGTCTTAGGCATTGATGGCTTCACATTTTCTGCGATTGTCATTCGCATCAAATTCAAACTTAGCCTGTTGGACCATTCTCAAGGCACATAATAAGATTTGTCGACTTTAGAACTAGTCTCAGTTATGGTTGTGGGCCTTGCATATGAAACTATGGCCAAATCTAAGTCTATTACACCCAGTTGGAATTGGATTTGTTCAAACCAATCCACATAGTTTAGACTATTGAACTTGATCAAGTCATTTCCTAATGCGAACAAATTAGCAGATACTGCAAACACAACATATATGTCACATATTAATACTTTGAGTAAACCTAAATGGATTCAAACTAACTAATACACTTTAATTTTGCATTTAAATTCTCCTTTGGGTGAAAGTTAAATACATAGATGTAACCTATTATGATGTAAAAATAGTTCACTATAATGAACAATCAATTATATTCTAATCAACATGCATGTTATCTTTGGATATACAATCATATTAACCAAATATATTGATAAAGTCCCTTTAAAGTTATTAATTATAAGCAATGGTCCATCTTAGGGTGACCTCCTAGCGTTATAATTAATTATCTCAATTGGCTAGTTTAACCTTTATGTCATTTTAGCATCATATCATAATGAACAATTGAAACACTCATGATTAAATGATTAATATTTTCAAGCTAGAACACTTTGGTGACTAACAAGCTTTCCATGCAATAGACATTTAATTGGACAATTATCATACATGACAAAATTTAATTTAATTAGTTTGGTCACTTTGGTGACCAACAAACTATTCTAAACTGTCATAATGTCATGTATTACACTCAACATATAATAGGAAAATTTAATTCCAAGCATTGCATAATATAAATGGTCAAAGTATCAAATAAAACACAAAATGACACAAAAAATTATATTATGGATAGCAAACATAGGCGCAACTTTTATGCATATAAATCTAAATTAATTAATTGATTCCTTCATTAATTAATTTAAATTATAAATTAAGTAAATTATGAGTAATGACCCAAAATTAAGATACCTTAAGTAGGACCAATATTCAAACCCAAAAAATTATTTTTAATAATAAAAAATAAAACATTTAATTGCTTGTGATCATCTTTTCAGCATTCTTGCTTTTTATGCATCTTCTTCAGCCTATGCACGTTGGTTTCGTTTTTCTCCTTGTTTAATTTTTTTAATATTCTGTAATGGGTTTTCTTTCATACCACAAGCCAATGGGTTTTCTTTCATACCGCAAGCCATCCCGTCCTAACGTTATAACCCCCAGAAACATAAAGCAAACCTTTTTGGTTATTTCTCAACAAGCATAAATGTAACATCCCATTACTGGCGGGGAGGCTAGAATAGTAAATATGAGTGATCAATGAGAGCTTAGAAATGCATTTTTCATGCTCATGCATAATATGTCATACA
>JANKYE010000006.1:3498457-3526235 GCA_032467995.1 Erythroxylum dillonii | reverse complement strand
TTAAAAAAAACAAAAAAAATGTGTTGTAAATAAATTTTGAAAATTGACAAAAATCAATACTAAAGCTCAAAAAAATTAAATAAACAAAATTTTTACTAAATTCAAAATAAATAATAATAATAATAATAATAAGTATTATTAAAAGACAAAATGATGTGTGAGTTGTCCATGTGACCAACACAATGATGTGTGCGGCGGCTTTGACCAACTACTTTCTCGGGGTCAAAGTAACAATTTTGCAACTTTCAAAAGTACCCTTCTTCGCTTACGCTAAGCATCAACTCATTCACTCCCGGAACCAAAAGTCAACTTCAAACTCTGTTTTTTCAAAGATGAGTGCATAGTCTATCCCTACTCTACTTGCGAGACGTGAGTTTTAGTTGGTTCACTGACCACTCCAATAATTGCTCTGTTCACAATATAAAACATTCGTGTTCTTCTACAAGCTCCGGTGTCCTTATCCTTACTCCAAAAGTTCTTTCAATATCTTATTATGTTCAATACCGTCAGCTCCTCGGAAGGACATTCTTTTGTTTAACACAAGTGGGATGTTTGTTTAATGATCAAAGCATATATAGGAATCAACACCCAAGATACCCACGTGCACAGTTTGTCTGAATCCTCCAAACCATCTCATCCCAGCTTGGTTGTCTTCATATAAACGATTATTGATCTTGTTCCACCCGGAAAATTTTCCGGGGGATTTAATCCAGAGCTCTAGAACTTGCCAGGATCAGCAGGGTTTTCTGTTGGTTGTTGTTCATCGATTGCTGCTCAATGGAAGATCAGGAGATACGGCGAGATTTGCGGCAGAACAAGATGACGAAACAGTTGACCGGGAAACGCGATGACCCGGCGTTTCATGCGGCGGCGAGAGCGGGAGATTTGGAGTTGGTTGTGGAAATGATAGCTGAGAGTACAGAAACAGAGTTGAAGGAACTTTTAGCTAAGCAAAACCAGTCAGGAGAGACAGCTTTGTATGTGGCTGCAGAGTGTGGTTATGTGGATTTGGTGAGGGAGATGATCAAGTACTGTGATACTACCTCGGCGGGTCTCAAAGCAAGAAATGGGTACGACCCGTTTCACATCGCTGCGAAACAAGGTGATTTAGGTAAGGATTCTAGAGTTAAACTTGTAATTCTTGTAGAGGCTTTAGAAGATGGTGATACAGGTAGTGTTCGACCCAAGATTGCTGCTTCTACTTGACAACTCTAAGCTTTCGTGTGGTTACTTAGAACTGATCGACTAAAAATTACTGTTAAAATTTGGGATGGAAATGGTGTGATTCAGATTATAAGTTTCTCTCACTTTTGATGCAGAAATTCTGAAGGTCTTAATGGAGGTCGATCCTGAGCTATCAATGACTTGTGATTCAACGAATACCACAGCTTTGCATTCTGCTGCGTCTCAGGGACATGTTGAGGTAGTAAATTTCCTTCTGGAAAGAGTTAGCGGCCTTGAGTTGATACCGAGAAGCAACGGCAAAACGGTCTTGCACTCGGCGGCGAGGAACGGACATGTGGAGATCTTGAGGCTCTTACTGAGCAAAGAACCTGCACTTGGTACGAGGGTTGATAAGAAAGGCCAGACAGCTCTGCATATGGCGGTCAAGGGACAGAATGTTGAGGTCGTTGAAGAGCTGATAATGTCAGATTCTTCCCTGATAAACATGGTTGACAGTAAAGGAAACACTGCTTTGCATATTGCAAGTCGTAAGGGCAGAGCTGAGGTATTCTTATTCTCATTTCCCTTGGACCTTTTTCCTGGAAACCTGCTTTCACAAACTTTTATTCTGCAATCATATGATTACCTAACCTCCTGCATTTAATTAAAAATTAAACATAAACTTATGTTGATTCTGCTTTCTGCAAGTGTCTTTTTAAATTGAAAACAAAACAACGCATAAAGAAATTCCGGTTGTATATAGATTTCATGTACGAAGCTCTTTGTGAGTTTCTGTCAGTAATGAGTACCCCTGGAAATGCAATTCGTACCCTTGGGATCCTGGGGATCAGAATCTTTTCAGCAAACGTAGATAAGCCCTTATTTTATGTTGGATCCTGATGTTCAGTTTGATTTTAAACATAGTCATGAAAGAGTCCGTATGATCTGTCTTGCGGGATTGCAATTCCTGAAGTTAGCAATGGTTCCATGCTTGCAGATCATTAAGAAGCTACTTGTCCATGAAGGAGTTAACAAAACAGCAATCAACAGATCTGGAGAAACTGCCTTTGATACTGCAGAGAAAAATGGGCACACTGATACTGCATGTATCTTAGAAGAGAATGGTGTTCATCCTGCCAGATCCCTGAAGCCAAGCACAACAAATCCTGCACGAGAGTTGAAGCAAACTGTCAGTGATATAAAACATGGAGTCCATAACCAGCTAGAGACGACACGCTTGACGCGTAAACGTGTTCAAGGCATAGCCAAGCGTCTCAACAAAATGCAAACTGAAAGTCTGAATAATGCAATCAACTCGACAACAATTGTCGCAGTCCTCATTGCAACCGTTGCATTCGCAGGCATTTTCCAAGTTCCTGGCCAGTATGCTGATGATCCAGCAAACCTTGCGCCAGGACAATCTGCAGGAGAAGCAAACATTGCCCCGAAACCTGAATTTCTGATTTTCATAATATTCGACTCAATTGCTCTCTTCATATCACTGGCTGTGGTGGTTGTTCAAACCTCGGTTGTAGTGATAGAGAGAAAGGCTAAGAAGCAATTAGTATCAGTGATCAACAAGCTAATGTGGTTGGCCTGTATGCTAATTTCAGTTGCATTTCTGGCACTGGCATATGATGTTGTGGGGACTAAGGAAAAGTGGTTGGCACTTTGTGTAACAGTTATAGGGACAGTGATCATGGTAGCCACAATTGGGACGTTGTGTTATTGGGTAGTCATGCAGAGAATTGAGGCTTCGAAATTGCGAAAGTCAATGAGTAGGTCACTATCAGGATCAATGTCACGGATGCCAGAATCAGAGATTCTGGAGAACGAGTACAAAAAACTGTTTGCAGTATAAAGATCATCCCTCCAACTTATTAGGTTATTAGACAGGTATATACAATTTTCCTCCTGATTTTGTGTATACTCCAGAATCTAGTCACAACCGTTTTGGCTTCTGAGCTGAAAGCAAGCGACTGTCAGGTTGAAACTTGCTAAATTCTTGCGTAACTAACGGGTCAGGTCACTTGGATCTACTCCTGTAAGGACATGTCTGACATCTTGGAACTCGCTAAATGCTTGGCAAAGACTCAGAGGTTGCTTGGTGTAGATTGAAATTTGCAGGGTTAAGATTTAAATAACAAGAACTTCCTTGTCATGACATTAATGGTTTTCATTGGTACGGATGTGTCTGTCTATATTTGGAAGCAGTAGTTAGAGTGCCAGCTTTGGAGCTTCTGTTGAATTTCACTATTAACTTAAGGAGGATGGAAATTTTTATGATGTATAGAAATTAGAAATTTTTTTAAAAGGAAAATTCTGAATGTGTGTTTATGACATTTTAAATCCATACATTAAAATAAAAAATTGGTTTTGTATTCTTTTAGAAATAAGTTTTATATTCTCTGGATCATGATCACAATTATAATAGCATTATCTGTAACTACACTAGAATCATCTTTAATTACTACAATCGCTTAACTAGTAATCTGTAATTTGAAATTTTGATTCTGTTCGGTGGGATTTCAGAACTTACACCAACATTATATTGATTGCTGCAGACAATCTGTTAAGATAGGTGGCATAACAAGTATCAAAATCTGAATGGTGAGGTTAGTGTCAGAGGGCATCAGAAGTTCTACTGATACTCATTGAAGAGAGTGATCATTCAGGATTTTCTTATAGCAAGATGACAATCTTGGAAGTATAGTCCTTAATTTAAAAAATATCTCCTATAAAATCTTGTTCATCCCTTTGATTCTCTCCTGACATAACTCACATGTTCCACTTTCAAACTCGTCCCCACAATGCAGCATGTATGTTTCTTCTGAATCTTGTTCAGTATGTTAGAATACTGAATAGGTACGCGGTTTGTGATTATTGGGATATTTTCCAAGTGCGTGATAATAAAAGGGACATCCTTAATAACTGTTTAAATAACGTCTGTGCTGTTCAGTTCTGGTTATGTGAATCACTTCTGCACTGACTAGTTGATTCAACTCTGGACGGGGAACCGATTTTCTTCGCTGATAAGTACCATTTACACAAGTCTTTCTGAGAAATTGTTAATACCTGGGAAAATTGCAAAAGAAGATATAGCTGAGGTTCAAAGCAATGTAATTGAAGCTAGCTAAGCAGTTTTCTTGGATGAAATTAGTACATACTAAAGTTATTTACTGTTCTGAAGAATTTGTCAAACAAATTCTATAGAAACAATGTCACTAGATCAGTATCAGCAAGTCATGTCTATCAGTTAATCAGGATTCCTTTTCCATTGATCATGTACAATCAATTAAAATGATTCAACCAGGATGGAAACTTCTCAGAACTTCTTTGAGTGACTTATACTACAGACAAAAAAAAAGATGGAGAAAAAAGAGGGTTTTCCTCACTTCCAAGCAACACTATTATCATATCTTCCACAGTTCTCTGTTCAGAGGGTTGGGAAACAGCGAAAAAGAATGTGGTAGGGTAAAAAAAACAAGTGAGGTTTTTGCTAAAAGACCTGATCGTTTTCAGAAACTATTGAGCTAAAAAGGGTTTTGTATCTTTTGTTGAAAAGAGTATTTACCATTTTTAGAGGGACTGATAAAGATGTTTCTCATCAGTTCACTGTTCTAGAATAATTTAAGTATTTTGGTTGATTGTCAATCCTCATTTGGTATCAGATATTTGCCAATTATGACAGTTGAATCTCAATCCGACGGTGGTCAGCTCAATAGATTATTATATGGTACAAAAATGTTGGAAAAGAAACTGCAGAAGACAACTTCCAGTAATCAGGGCTTGCAAAAAAACGTCATCTTCATCTGTATTAAAGATCAGAACATAACGTTTATCAGAAATTTGTAATGCTCACTCATGAATTTAGCTGGGAATCAGACAAGCTATCTCAGTAACTGCAAATTCTGAAGATTCACTTGCAGATTTTCTTGCACTAGACATCTCCTGAGACTTTCTACAATGAGCAATTGCTCCTTCAATTGAGCTCTCGATCTCTGAGTTTGCACTGCTACTTCTCTTTAACAAACATAGATCCTGAGTCCCATTGGAACTGCAGGAAAAAGATGAAGATGTTGATGAAGAACCAGAAGAAGATGTACATGAGGGAGATGAAAACTTGGTCGTGGTATGCCACTGAATCACTCCAGAGAAGGATCTTCTTTGATTATTAAAGAAGCCATCCTCTACCATGTCTTTCTCAATGCTTTTCTTGAGAGTATTACACTTCTGATATATTTGATTATCAGTTCTGCAAAAAGGCTTCTTGCTCAAACGATCCTTACTTTTTGGATAACTTTCTGTTTCTCCATTTTGCGCCGGTTTAACAAAGGATTCGTCCGTACAATCAGATTTGCTGAACAATGACTTTAGATACGCAGTTGAAACTTTGAGTTTATGACGAAGAGAGGAATGCTTCAGCTTCTTGGCCCATGACTTCTTTGGAAGATCTCCTATGAAACTGTTGGTTTCAGAGGACCATTCAAAGCAATACTCATCTGGGCTTAGCTCACTACTGACTCTGCAGGACTCTGATGGTGAGATATTGCAGGAGTCCAATGTAGTGTTGGAGTTAGTCAGAGGTGTACTGGACCTGGTAATTAAGGAAAGTGGATAGGTTTCTAGAAAGGGTTCTTTACTTTTACTGTCAAATGTTGAAGTTGTCGGGTTTTGGAGGAGTGTCTGAACCATTTGTAATCTAGGAGGAAGAAGAAGAGGAAGGAGTTTTCCTTTGTAGAAGAGTTCATCAGCTGGAGAAGCAGTAGTTTTTGTTTCATTAGAAAGTGAAGACATTTGAAACTCAAACTCTCTGCTCTGTGGTGGAGAGCTAATGGAGTGACAATGGAAGTTCGATGAAGACAAAGAAGAGCTCACTTCCATGTCAATGTACTCATCTTCTTCTGCAAGACTGCAAGCAGATTGATTTGTGGCCATCTCTCATATAACCTGAAAATCTCTTCTCTCTAGGCCTGTTTCAACGACTACCTATGTTGTGTGTACGCATATGAAGATGCTTACGGGGAGGTGAGCTTGGTGGAGGAAGAAGGAGAAAAGAGCATCATTTAAAGTGAAGATGGTTCCAAGTTAGAAAATTAGTAATTTCCATTGTAAGGGGTTTGTCAGACTTTTTTCTTTCCTTTTGAGAAAGAAGGAGAAAAAAAAAGGATCTTGAATGGTCCAAACAATAAAATGCAGACAGATTATGCAGTTTTCTTTTCTAAGAAGTTTGGTAGCCAATCACTGCAATGATATGTGGTTCCTATGCAGTTGCCTTTGTTCCATCTTTTCCACCATTTTGTTTTCTTTCTTTTTCTTACCTTAACTGTATTCTTTATGGATACTTGAAAAGATATGCATGTTTTTGAAACAAAGGACTATAATAATGGCATATCTCAATGCACTGTTTTAGGATCAATCTATCTACAATTTGATAAATTCAATTATGCGGGCAGATGTAAACTTCATATTAAAGTATAAAATTCAGGGAAATAACCCTTTTTGGCTTTTATTTTTCTTTCTAGTTCACAAACAATTTCTAGCTATTACAACTATGGTATATGAAGTGAAATAGTTTTAGGAGGAACTATCCAACTTCTGACATTTAAGGGATGTTATGTACTAGTTTGAACAGTCCTATCAACATTCCAATAATGTATGGACAGGACAGTTTCAGCTAATACATGCCCTTTGACTCACTCAGTACCTTGAATCTAAACAAGTGTTTCTGGTGATGAAGATGTTGACAGTAACTGTTTTTTGGTTCAAGGGTTACAGACTAAGAAGAGTCACATGATAAAATAGTGGCCTTGAAAATGATAGTTAGTACTAGTTGTTGCAGTGCAACTCAACAGAACAACACACACAAGGAATCTACATCTACTACTCATTCCCTTCCACCTAGTGATTCACAATGTGGAAAAGATAGTGTGTATCTACTTGGGAAATGGGAATCTTCGAGTTAACTTGGGGTATCATCATCATCATCATCATCTACTCTACACACAAATTTTTTATCAGAAAAAAGAAATGCAAGTTCTTGCTAATATTCCAAAGATTATAGTTACAATATAGAACAGTTCTGTTATGTTCTGCAACATCCACAAACTTCCCTGCAAATTTTTTGAAAAAGTTAGCCCATATCTCTAAGCTTCTTGTGTTTTTTTGTTTTACAATAATGGTCAGAAACAGAGACAGAGAAAAGCAGAGAGATCCATTGCAGTGTACTCAAACAATATTCAATTGTTATATTTCATGCCATTTGCAAGAAACTGTCATTGATGGCTATCACTTGAGGCTATGATGTCTCATTTGACCTGGTCAAATTTATTTCTTACTTTATGTTATAAATAAATGAAAAATCCTGAAAACATCAGATGATTAACTTCATACTTTTTCACAGTTTGTAATTATAAATGCATTTGATAGCCAATAGAATTGATAAAGTTGTACCCTTTAATCTTTCTCTCTAAAGACTACACAATACCTTTAGCATCTGACAAAAGTTTGTCAGGGGCCAACTCTTCACGTACATGCTTTATATACCTAATCTTAGTATATATCACTTAGGTTCAGATCTTCTTAGGTGGACATGATTTCTGTACTGCTATGATATATTGCAATCTTTGCCTACTACACATGGAATCTAACATCTGCAATATTTATAAGGGGCAATTAAATTTTGAGTCAATAAGGAAATCAATTTATAAAAAAAGTTTTTTTAAGAAGATAAAATATTTAAAAATGCTTTTCTTTCACCTTTTTTCTTTTATCAAGAGTAATTATAATATAATTCATACAAGTTAAATAATTATGTCACTAAACTAAGAATTGCATTGATATCATTGAAAATTACATTCACAATAAATAGTTGCATTGAGATGTAACTTTATTAAATTTTGGTTTATATTAAATTAGTCAGTGATATTTTTTATAAATTAATTTACTTTTACTTACCCTAAAATTTAATTTTCCCTATTTGTTTACAACTCTACAATAAGCATTCCTAACAAGTTAACATAATTGAATAAAGTTTACAAGAGACAGGGTAATGGTTCAAATTCAATTGTAAACCAAGTTGCTCACTATTGGTTTGGAAAGCAACAAGGCAATCATTTATGAGAAAACCAATTGAGCTTTACTGCACCATATCACTAAAGGAGGGAGGAGGTTAAACACACTTGAAATGATATAAATGTTCTTGAGCACTGAGACTCACATGATTACTCATTTCCTTAACGTGGCTCTGGACTCTGACGGGCCTCTATACTATGGAGGATGCATGATTGAGTAAATAGGAAGACACTCATGAAAGCTGCAAAGTTTGTAAGGGAAGGTAGGCTTTAAGCTCAGTAGCTGTGGCTGGCCAACTTCAGAAAACTTGCTTTTCAAGTGGGATATGTACCATTGATTAAAGTTTCAGAACTCAGGATCCTAATCATTGTACCTCCAACAGGTCTAAGTAAAGAATTTCAAAGGCCCTTTTTTTGACTTCTTTTCAAAGTGGCACTAGAAGCTAACCTGGCACAATCTCTTCTGTTATCAGAGAACGCTAGTCAGAAAATTCCAGGGATGTCTAAAGGTGAATAACAATCTTCTGAGTAAGGTTTTCTATGTCAAAGTAACAGGCAACTAAACTTAGACAACACATTGAAACAATAAGGTGGACAAAAATTCTGCTGTTAACTGAGCTGAAAGTGTCTGTAGTTCATTATCAAAGAAGAGAGAATTTACAAAATAGAAGCTCTAACAACTCCATGTCAACTTTGCCAGTAAATTGCAGTTTGGGAGTGATTTGTATCTATCTAAGACTTTCTTATATCCTATTATTAAGAGAAAAGGAAGCATTTTCCTTATGTGGGAAATGCTGCAAATGCATACAACTAGTAAAATTTGGTATGCATCTTTGCTTGGTCTCAGCTTCTTGCTTCATGATCAAGTGCATCAAATTCCCAGTCACCGATATCCTCAGAAGAGTAGCCCCGTTCGTCCTTCTCATAGTCTGACTCAAGTATGTACATTCCCATCTGCACATTCGATGGATACTCTTCATTACTAGATGATGATTTCTTTGTCTTGTCATCTTTGTGTTGTGGACTATCACTTGTTTGTTTTGGAGTCGGGGATAGTGACTTTCTAGTGGGGGTCTCTACTTCCAGAACTGGTCTCTCAACAGATTCAAATTCCTCTCTCATTTTCTCTAGAGAGTATAATTGCTGTTTGATCTTCTCTTCATCTTTCCTGGATCAAGTGTTCAATATTCCATTTTAAGGAGACAATTCAATGCACTAACCCGGTATTGAATACCAAGAATGAAAAGAAAATCACAGTTTCATGCATTACCTGTGAGCACCTTCAGTTTTGTCATAAAACTGCTTCTTTATAGCATCTATTATGCTTAAAGTGGTTAAAATCTGATTGAGCAATGAAGAAGAAAGTTAAGCATAAATTGAAAGAACTCGTTAGACTAGCTAAAACGTGAAAGTTATATCCATCACTAAGCAGAAGAACGAGGAAAACAGAAGTTTTTGTTTTTGGGATCATCAAAGAATATGTACCTTGGCTTCAAGATTGAGATACTCCTCTTCAAGCCCTTTTCTTTCATTTATTGCTTTTGGATCATCATCATCTTTACTTTTTGGAGGTATTGATTCTAACCTGTTGTAGAATAACAGTTTTGAGGCTTGACTTGATAATTGAAATTTGAAACAAATTCAGGATAGTATAATAATACCCTTGACACGAACGCAATTCTCTACCAAGCACTTTAACCCGGACGATCGAAGATCCCAGCAGTTCCTGATTGTATATGCAAGTCACATAAGTTGTACCACAATAAGAGGCTAGGATTATTAATTAGAAATTCTCATTTGAAGCAACGATATACAAGACAATCAGACCATTACCTTGTAATTGGTCAGACAATTAGTAACCAAATTCACAAAACAATCGCCATGTTTCTGTAAGTCGACACTGGAACATCCATACACAGGAAAGATAGAGAATTAGTATGAAAATGGACAGTATCTGAGATAATAAACGGACAAGTACGCTTTCAGTCAACACTGGAACTTCCATTAACATTTTTTATCTAACATTCAACATGTCTAGCTTGGATTACGTTGATGTCGTGCGGAGATTTCCGTTAAAGACATTAACAGAAGTGATTAGCAAAGTTTAAGGTCAGTTGAAAGGCAATATATGATTGTTCCTAACACAGAAAGGCTAAGAGATAAAAGGAGGTAATTAAAATAATCTTTTGTTTCATTCAAGAAAGTTATCTGTTCCCAAAATAGTTCCTGAATCGTACAACATCAAAAGACCAGCAAGAGACAAGTAAAATTACTTGGCTTGGTTTTCCATTTCCTTATTGTACTTTGTCTGGAGAACCCAGGTATCTTGCAGAAAATTAATCCATGTGTTCACAACATCTGCTTCTACTCTATATGAAGATATTGATCTTGACAGCTCATCGTCCTGGTTTATATGAAGCAGATTTTCAAAATATATATATTTCCACATATTTCAAGAAGTTAAATGTAGCGATCTCAAGAACAAGATCAAATATACCAATACCTTGGCTTTGAAGTGCACTAGAATCTGATTACTAGCGTCATCAAATTGGTCCCGTTCTTCCCTCGCATTGCGAAGCCGTGCTCGGGCTGCAGTCAATAAGGAATTGACCTGAACCAAATCAAGCCAGAGGAGATGCACCCCACAAAAGTATGTGGATTAAGAGTCCAGAGGAATTGATTATAACATATAGAATTACTATGACTTGTCAAACTTGATAGTTTTGCATGTATGAAGATCAATGTCTGTGAATCCAGGTAAACACAACTATTTAGGACATCAAAAGTTAAAAATGCATCAACTGGTTGAACGGATACTTGTTCAGATAATGCCAGGTAAGACTGAAGGTGAAAAAGGAAAAATACCTTCTTTAGTTGGGCTTCAAGTTCATCTTTTTGCCTCTCAAGTTCTCTAATCTCTGCTCCCAGCTCCTAGAGATTGACATCAGGTGTTTAATACTCCTTGCAACAAACCAGGTCAGAAAATGACTAACTCGCCTAATGTACAAACTGAATTAAAGAGTAATTAAAGGATTATTTGCAACCATAAAATAAAAGATGTTTGTTATCCAGATGCAAATCACTCTTTAGCTGGTACTCATATTAGGAAGAGAGCAAATATAAAGTTCACCTTCTCAAGCTGGCTAACTTCATTGGCTTTAGCCACGCGAAAGTGAAGTGCTTCCTCTTTCTGGGACCTGCATGTAAAGAAAGCCTAAAAGTTGTATAAAAGGCACTAAAGGCTTGTGAATTGCACCATGCTTCACCTTCTTCCCACCATCGTGATGCATGCACACACAGGCACTGACAAGTAAATAAGTTCTGTATATACCTGTGTTCTAAAATACGTTTCTCAGCTTTGGAGGTGGAGTTAAGAAGAGATTCTGACAAAACTTTCAATTTGTCAACCTGCAAAAGTAGTTCTAAGCTTAGTTTTCAATCTGCAGAGGACATAATGTTCTGCCAGTGAACATGACATACACCACTAGCTCACTAACATCAGCCAAAAGAACTGTACCTTTTGAGCATGAACCTCCGGAGATTCCCCGTTTTTCAAAGATTTCTTCTTTAGCAAGAGTTCCTCCAACGTGAAACAGAGTTCAATATGTCCTAAAGTATCCTTTGAAGCCTGCAGGAAAACTGAAATGATTAGCCTCAAAGAGATGATCGGTCCAACTTTCCAGAAAAAGTTTTGGCACATGCACATCAGCAATAAAGACACAACAATGAAAATGTTAAAATTCTGAACTTCTTAGAATTTCCCTAAAAACTCATTTCCCATGAACCACATAGTTCCTTGATGTTCAGAAACATAGTAAAGAAAAGTAGAAATTCCATATATTGAAAAAGAACATTCCTTTGTTTTCAGAAGTTAGACTCACAAGTACCAGCAGCAGTATGAGGAGAGAATATAAAGGAAAAAGCAAAAGGGGATACTGAATGCTGAAGATCTTTTGGGTTTCAAATGCAAATGTCGCATATATATGTGACTGAACATTTCAGGCCATTTAAATCAGCCTCACCTCAGTTTTTGAAAAGGTTGTTCCTTCAATTGATTTTTCACTAGCTTCATTTGGTGGCTGTTGGGATGCCTTTATCCTTTCAAGTTCTTCCATTATTCTGCAGGCTTCAGCATCTATTCTGAGGCAGAGAAACAGGACATAAAAACTTCGACAAAAGAAATCAACTTTTGATCTTATTGTCAAGAAATAAGATGACATTACTAATTCTGACAAAAACATGGATACTGTCTTCATCCTAAGAAATTATGCAACATTCTATGTGGCTTATGACATATGCATGCAACTATCCTAATTGAGATCTGCAGCCACCTTGCAATATCTGCATTAATTTTTAACCCCGCAATCGCATCCTGAGCATATTGAAGCAATTCTTCCCGCTTTACCTGATGAGTGAACAGAGAAAGATGAATTTAATTAAGATATTTTGCAGTAACATCATTCAACAATGTCCATTTCTAATTGTTAGAATAAGATTCCAAATCTCGCTATTTAATAAGCCAGTTCAAAGTTGCAGCATTGATAAATCAAATCAATTACATATCTGCAAGAAGCTTTTTATCTCGCTAGTTTATATTTGCAGGTATTGTTTAGTATTTTGTTATTGTTTCCCCAACATCGGCAAGAGTACAAAGGTATATGTATCGTTTCCTTACCAAAACTTCATCATCATAACGGGAAAATGTTGCTGCCAAATCCTGTATGCTGCACATCACAGCTTTGTGAATTTCTTTTCCTCCTGTAAGACAAAGCCTGTGTATAACCAGACCATAAAGAAGGTTACACTTATGACATTTAACAGAATTTCTTTCTTACATTTGGGCAAAAATAAACATGAAAATTACAGTCCAAGAGTGAGAAACTTCACCCAAAAATTTCCATGAGCAGAGAAACTTCTTCCTCGTTTGGAGCTTCAAGAATCTGAGTCATACAAAAGAATTATCCTGCGGTTAAACTCAATGGATCAGCAAATACTAAGTCCAGTTAATATGTTTCTACATGAATCAGAAGTTACAATCCAAGACAATTAACGTATCAGCATAAGATGCATCTGCTTAGTTGAACTCACCATAGACAATGTGATGCCTTCAAGAGCCTGACTATAGAGAAAGACATCACGGTAATTCATTGTGCCCAGATCAGGATCAACGTAATAAACCTGTTTGAATCTATGTAAAGCTTCAATGCAAATAAGAAACACATGAATTAACTAAGAAAAAATGCTCTGACTACTAACAAAATGTCCGCACTAACAAAGACACAGATTGTTTAACATGCAAGTGAGCTACAGAGCCAATCCATGTCCAGAACACCTACAGATTCAAACATGGAAAAAAGGAGGAGAAGAAAAAAGGTTCACCATGGTAGGCCTTCTAAGAGCATCCTTGGCTTCATCAGAGAAAAGTTGTTCATCTGTTTGCTTCTCATTACCACCGGGAATTTCAGCAGTTAATCTCTCAGTTTCCTTGAGCGCCACCAACCATCTTCGTAGCAACTGAATTCTTTCTTCTCCTCTACAAGACACAGAAACCTCCTCAAGTCTCTTCACAGTAAGCCTGAAGCTTTTCACATTCCTCAGCCCCTGCTTCCACAATACCACACATCCATCATCAACAAACACATTCAATCCATCTAATCACATTGGATCATGTGGGTCCACCATAACTCACATGGGGTCCCACAAAATCTATAAAAGTCGCAATCTTTTGGTCATTTTCGGACATTAAACACATCATCAAATCCTGGAATTGAAAATTCAAGGTAATGCACGGAAAAAAAAAAAAAAGTCACGGACAATGCGGTCCTGGATGATCCTGGCGCCACCCGCAACGGCATTCCCGGCGTGGAGGACGACGGAGTCGGCGTAACTACGGACAGTGCGTGTTAAGTTGTTATTTCCGCCAACTTCCACAGCTCTGTGAACAGCAGACCGTAACCAAGACATTGTTATTATATTATTATTATGGTGTTTACTCTGTTTTCAGGTTTCAGGTTCTGTTCAAACAGACATGAACCACGTAAAAGCTAATATCATTGTCTTGCTCTTGGTGTTTGTAAGAGAATCTACCGATGTTCCTAAACGAAGATTTTTGTTGCAATGATACGTTAACAGTTAGAAACAGAGAGAGAGAGAGAGAGAGAGACAGACGAGGGAAGGAGTCAAAGAGTTTTGGCGCGTGTGCGAAGTGGAGGTTCGGGTCTTAAGCCATTCGTTTCGCTTATTATTAGCAGGCCTTCCCATTCACCAATTTGCCCATTTCCATTCAATTTTTTGGTTTCACCAGTTTTGTCCGACTTCTTTTCCATTTTATCCATTTTCTTGTTTCCTTTCTGTTGTCCTTAAAAGAGGAAAATGCATTGATAAATCCTCTTTTTATCCCTTTTCTTGTTCTATTTCTTATTAGGAAAAACCAAAAATAAGACCTTCTTAGCTATTAATGCACCTCTAATTAAAGTTTAGCTTGATAATACCTTCCAAAAAGTGAACTTTTGAAGTTATCAAACCTGAATTATTCTTGAAGTTGGAGTCTTTTGCAAAAATTGTATCATTTGAGTTAAACTTTCTTGTTGATATATTTTATATAGATGAGTAAAACATTTGAAGAAGTTCAGAAATAGCAATCTTATCTTTAATTAATAGAGAAATTGTATCTGATAGACATAAAAGAGTAAGTGATGACATTAAACTTCCAACCAAATCCTGAGATCTTCTACTTGTAATAATTTGTCTAACATAATTGTTCATTTCTACAGGTAGAACTAGTGGGAGAAAGTAAGCATTACTTTACAAAAAAAGCTTTATTCTCAAGGACTATGAATTATCAGGTGTGATCAGAACTTTCCAGCACATGATAATCGAGTCCTGAGGCCACTATAGAAGGATACAACACTTAGCTCAGTATCGGTTCTGGCAAAAGAAATGAGGAACAATTTTAAGAATGTAGTCTGTATCTGTACTTGGTTGACACCTCTCAAGCTGCTACTCATCTTTCTTGTTGGTAGAACAATGATACCGCACTTCTACTAGTCATCAATATCTGGCAATGGCATTTTCCAAAAGTTCCAAGAATTGTAATCTTCCTGCAAATGTATGCAATATACAATATTATCATCATCATCAATTTCCTCATTCTTCTTCTTCTTCTTCCCTCTCCAGTCTCATTCATCTTTGCTTGTTTGTTTTCAAGTTTGTTCTTTTTGCTCTTCTCAAAGTTGATACCAAAGGGAGTTCAATTCAAACTTAACCATGGCTTACCTGTTCAATCAATGATGTTGGCGGGAATATTTCATTAACAAGAGTGTGTAAAGATGTATAGGACTTAACATCGATGCGATGGCTGATTGCCACTTCACCCTGCCAGGTTTAAAGGATTCTCAAGTAAACAATCTGAACTACAAATTATCATTTATAAATAATAAAAACTGAGAGGAGGGTATATACCTTTGGATTTATGATAAAAATTTTGCCTTTAGGAATGCCCATTTTCTTGTAACTAAACTCGTCGGTGTCTCTATTTCCAAAGCCCGCATAGAAGGGATTGTAATCAGCAGGAAAGAGTCTTCTTATATTCTGCAAACAGAATTTTTTTGACTTGATAGTTTGTTTAAAAACTTCAGGGCATCTCACACACCTATATCTCCATATATGCAATTATTACCTCTAGGCACGCAATTTTAAATTCATGCGGAGCTCTTCTTATGACTGGAAACCGAACAAACAACAGGGTTAGCTAGAAATAAACCAGATCATCATTTAATATGGAAAGTTTAATAATTAACTATGAATTATGCAGAACACAGAGGACAAGGATGACACAGAATTTATAGACATCAGCAGTCCAGATGTGTAATGCAATCAGCAACTACATGCATGGATTTTCAATTTAATATTTCATGCCCGTGACGTGAACCAGTTCCAAACTACAGAATAAGACAACCTTCACGGTATAGTGACGGAAATAATCCATCGGGTGAGATGACAACAGGACCATTTGGTAGGGCTGTCCCGTCCTGCAGGAGGACAAAAAAAATAATTAGAAATAAACATCAATTTGGTACATGAAACTAGAGAAGATGATGCAGTGCGTATATTTAGTTTATGTTTTCTTATTTAATTATTTTTCATAAGGTTTTGCTATTAAGTTTAGATTCGGTTTTCAATCAAGTTTACTTGATTATCCTATTAACAACAGAATTCTTGTAGGAGTTGTTTTTCCTATTTTAATTAGTTTAGTAAGACTACCATAAATAAGGGCTTTGCTTGAGAATTAAAACAGCTTTCGCATTTCAATTTATTATTAAAAAGGTTTTTATTACAGACCCTAATCGTTCCAACCGCAATATACCCTTCTAGCCTGGAAACTAGCTGCCCCAACCCCCTTTTTGCAACATAAGATCAACTGTATCAATACACACAGAATTCGGGAAACATGCCAGGGGAAGAGGTACAAAAAGGAGCTACACCAGTACCTGCTTTAGATTGAATAGAAAACTTCTGGTTAAATATGCCTGAACAATAGCACGAGCACTCAAAAAAAGTAGCTGGTACCCATTTTCCTGCAGAAAACCAGAATTCAATATCCAGGTCCATCTCCATAACAAACCAACCAATCAACCCATGAACCATAATAAATGCAACTCAAGAATCTAACTGCTCATTTCTGATAAGAGGATGTCAAGAAAGTTTGTAAAAATGTGTAAGCAAATTAATTCACGATTGTGAATTATTTACTAGGAAGGAGTGAAATAATGCAGTATATGGATCTAGACGAGTAGCATCCACTGCTTTGGACGACATGTAGAGGTGATCAACAATATGCATTGGTGATGCCACTAATCCATTTGATGGTTAGGTAACAGTCTAGTACACAAGGGACCCTACAGAAACAGGGGAGGTTTTGAAGACTCCATCAAGGCGTTTCTGCTTAAAATGTTCCAGTTTTTCTCATTCTTACCCCTTTGTGTTTCTCCTAGACCCACCATAGCATTTTCTAGAGACATGAATTAGATGAGAATAGAAATTACCAGACATGAATGGGTGTCATGCAGGAGACACTTGGCACATAATTCTTTCCTAGGATCTTCAAAGTCATGGACTAAATGAAGCAAGTTTCACCAATCATCAAATGCTTGTATAGAAAGTAAATCATATTGTTTGAGAAATGAAGAATCAACCATATAATTTGAACATCCAATTATGACAAAAGCAGAAAAAGCAAATACCTTAATGGCAGAAAATAGTTTAGCCACACCAGATTGTGACCAGTCCTTCCCAACCAAAGGCATGAACTGACCTAAAACATCAGATCTGAAAAAGAATGTGTCAAGTTAATGCACCTCATACCAGTACAATATCTAACATATTAGACAAAAACTAATATCACTATGAAGGATGCCGTATTTCTTTCCATCATAAATAAAACTTATGCCTGTTCACCAGTGAATTAAAAGTTGAAAGAATGTTCATCTGGACTTATAGCAACTTTAGCCTCATATCAAGCTTGCAAAACTATCACATAAAGGAACTAATTTGTGGACATTTACACATGACAGTAGAAGGAAAAAGCACAAACACAATGCTTGCATAGTTGCATTTACAAAATGTGCATGGAAATGATAATTGGACTTGAAGGTTACTGTGGTTGAAAGCTCAGAAATCTATGATACATACAGAAACAAACAGAAATGTTTTCAAAGATAACATATAGAAGAAGAAGACCGTTCCCTGAAGTGTCAGCAGGATTCTGATGGTGATTCATGAAGCAGCTCAGCACGCAAACATATTGATTGTGTTATTTTCTAACACCCCTCCGATAATATGTAAATCGTTAAGCATACAAATCACAAAGATGTGCCACAAAATAGAGATCCAAAAAAATTTGACAATCATCAAAGGCTGATAATTGACATTACAAATTGTGCTTATGACAAGCAAGAAAAGAAGACACTGAGGACAAACACAAGGAGTCAGTGCAATCAAAGTTCGTTTTATAATTTTGAGAGACTGATGATAGAACAACAGAGGCCTTACTTGGTAATTGTCCCATCAACATCTGATATTACAATTCTCGTGTTCCACTTCCACAAATATATGTGTGCAGCTTCCTGATAAAATTGAACATTGAGTATGTGACTAAAGAAAGAGAACTTCAGGTGCATATTGCTATCATCCAAACATCCAAAAATTCAGGTACCAGGCGAACCTGTTGTGTACCAAGAACCCTGGTAGAGAAACTGAAGGTTATGACATTTTGGCCATCTTTCAGATTCAGTGATGCTATCTGCTCACTAGTTGGAACATTTGTTCTTATGTATTGTTTGTGAGGCGATTGAACAGCATCATATGAGGTCGGTTCAGCATTTGAGTTTTGTAAACCTGATTCAGTATCCAGAAATAACTCTTCACTTGATGCATTACTGTTGCTATGTTCAAGTGTTTTGACCCTTCTAAATGGAATAGGCCAGAGCCTCCACCTGCGGCTAGAGGGTGTTGAAGTAAGTCCAGTATCAATGTCCCTATTCTCAGGTGTGTCACCCTGTTCAACAGGAATAGTATCTTTGGGATCAACAGGTAATTCTAAACCAAATGCCACCATTCCGAGAACAACAGGAGCAGCCTTTTCCCATGGTAAATACTTATCATCATATCTAACAATTAAGTTCTCATTTTTTATGACTGATGTTGCAGAGGTTTTAAATTCTTCTACAGATACAAGATGTGACTCAAACACTTTCGCAGCAGCCTCTGAACCCATGCCAGCACGAAGTTCCTTCCCACACAGTGAGATTTCAAACCCTACAAAATCAGAAGGTAAGCAATGAAAGTAAACTCACATACAACATGAAACAAACTACAATTACAGTATACAATTAATAAAAGGTGCTCACTCATGCTTGAAAAAGCTTGGATCTCTTCACCAGAAGCTTCGTCTTTTCTGCTAACATCTTCAGCAGCAGACCTTTGTGAATTACTATCTACCAACTCACTTGATGTGGATGGGCAAAGATCTTCATGTTTCTCTTCTGGATCATTTGTGATGTTAATATGATATGCAGATGTGACATTAGAATCAATATGTTCCACATCTGCCATGGTTTTCTCAATTGCTTTAACTTCAATATCTAAATCATGAGACCCATCAGGCCCACTAGATTCTGATTTACAAGGTGGAGATGAACCATCATTTGTGAATTCAACGAGATTTCCATTTGAAGTCCGGTCAATAGTGGAAGAATTACGAGGACATTCCCCATTTGAATTTTGCACTTTTGGTGAACACATTTCTTCAAAATCATTGTTCCCAACATGGTCTACCAATTTTGTTAACTCCAAGCAGCTTTTAAAAACTTCTCTCTTCGTAGGGGATTCCTCTTCTGAAAGAGTGCAAATCTGCACAGCCCCTTCAAATCTAGAAATTTCCATAGTTTCTTGACCAAGACAAGCATGTTCCCCGTCGCCTTCACAAACCTCCAAATGATTTGCAAAAGCATTAATGCCACCACTTACACTGAAATCATTGTCAGATGCAGCACCAGATACAGATGCATTCAGCTTGTTAACATAATCAGAAGACCGGGCATCATCAACTGGAGAAGATTCATCAGCTGCATCTTTCTGGTTCACATTCAACTCTGATGTGTTTAACTGGCCATTCTCAGCATTCTGCTCTGATTCTGAAACAGGGGCAGTCAAGACATGCCCATCCACACTCACCAAGATCACTTCTGAATCTAAACCATGAGGTTCTACAAGAGGATCACTATCTAAATTTTCATATCTACCAGACCCATATTCTGATATCTCAACTGAACCCTCTACGGAAGATTGATCATCTTGGAAGTCATAATATCTATGATCTACATCAGATTCTGTCCTCTCAAGTTGACCTACACCTGATGAGTCACACTCCCCTCGCAATTGAGCTACCCCAGAATCAGAAACACTATGCTTTAGTTGACCAATGTGAACTATGTTCTTAACAGCACTACCATCCTCAAGTGGCATTTCCATGCTGTCAGAATCCTTTAAAGCCTCATTCGTCTTGCTCTCATCACCAGATTCCACCTCCTTTATGAAATAAGCCTCACCGGAATTATCGAGATACATATGAAAATTTGCTTCGGCACCATTTACATTTATGCGCACAATCTTCTCAGCCCCTTTAAGCACACCTTGAAATTTACCAAACCGAACATACCACGGGGCGCTCCGAAATGATCCATCTTGCTGTTGAACCACAATAACATCAACAGCTCCACCAAATGGATGAAATGGGGTGGCAACACTGTTTACTCCTAGTGAAATCAAGCTCCCAACTCTTCCCACCAAACTCATCCTTCAATCACCCCACTACACTTACAATATCTGATAAACTCTATCTAAAGTCTTGATGTTTTCCCTTTCCAATTGAAAACACCAAAAACTAATTATAAGTTACTCCCTCCACGACCAAACCCTACAGATTTCTTAATTTTTGCTTTTTCTTCTACCGTGGTATCAGGATATCTGCATTTCATTTTCAAGTTCAATGTAAGAAGACATCCAAAAATTGTTACATAAAAGGAACCTTAAAATTAAACCAGTACAAAAGCTGTTGGAATTTGAAACCCGCCTATCCACAGAAAAGAATAAAGAATTTGAAACTGACCCATGAAATAAAAAGCTAAAAGAACCCATACCTCTGTTTGGCTACTAAGATAATAACACAAACGAGATTGGAAACCATTTATCAACCAAAAGAAAACAAAGAGTTCGGCTCCTTTTGGCCGCCGAACTCGGAACAGGCTTAGCAGTGCCACTCCACACAGATGTTGCAATCCAAAAGCCGAAAAGCAAATTACGAAATGAGAAACTAACAGAGAATCCCTTCAAACAGATTCCTCATTTCAACAAACAAAGAAACTGGAACTCAAAATCGATACAAACAACGCAATGAAGACTAGCACAAGAAACATTAAAAAAAAACACCTTTTCAAAAAAATGAATGAAAGAAAGCAATCGAACTTGAACTGCTCTGACAGAACGATGCAAAGAAGATGATGAACTTACGGAATCGAAAATTTCCCGACAACCCACAAAAAAAAAAAAGATGGTCGTTTTACAACCGCACAGCTCAAAACGAAGTCAAGTACGTACAAATATCAAATTTTGTCTCTTCTTCTTATCTGGGGTTTGGCTTCTCTGATGCTTGAAACTGTATATAAAAATCTTGAGGCTTCGAAGTTTGGACTTTGTGTTGATAGGAAAAATTAACAGAGAAAATAGAAGAAAAAAAATTCCAAGCACAGAGAAGAGAAGAGTCACAGATCAACTTGGCTAAAGCAATAAATAGGTATTCCTATCTGTGACCATAGGTATCTGGGTCTAATCTTTTGCTCAATAACGACAATCTTCGCTTTGGGCACTTGTAAATCTTTCGTCAAAATGAGGGCTAATTTGGGCATTTAGTTCGTCTACTTGTATGCCTCTTTCCTTAATTACGAGGATGAGCTTAACCTTAGTTTCTCTTTCCGTGTCTTGTCCATATGTCTGGTGGCCCACCTCATTTTTATTTATATACATAAATAATTTTCCATATATATTTTAATTATTATTATTATGTAATTTGACTCATATTTATCATATTATTTATTAAATAAAAAATTAAAAATAATATTCTATCATCCACAAAATTTTGATATTTATAAAGTGATAAAATGATTAGCTTATTTTTAATTTAAAAACATATCATTTGAATATATTTTTTAAAATATTTATGAATCAAAGGCACATATTTAGTAGTATCAACAAAAATTAAATAAATTATTAAAAGTAATAAATTAAAAACTCAATCGATTCGGTTGGTTCAATCTTAAAAATTTTAAACCATTCAATTTGAATAACTCTCATTGATAAAAGCTATCAGTTTATTAATTAATTAGTCAATTTTTATAGATTAATAAATTTTTATAAATTAAAATAAATCAATTAATTTTTATTTAATAATTTTTTAATTAAACTTCTAATAGTTCGATAAACAACGACAATCTCTTTTAATCTTATTTAAATTTTTTAATTTTATTCAATCATTAGTTGATTTTATGAGATTCAATACCGGTTGAATTTTTAAAACCTTAAATAGCTTGTTTTATGACAAATCACATAAAAAAGCCCATGTGATATACTTGATTATTCATCTTAGCCCTTGTGTTTTTAATTCATTCACCTTAGTCCCTGTGTTTTTTATTCTCATTCAAGATATCTCAATTGGGTATTTTCGGACAAATTTGTCCTTGGAATCAAGAGATTAAAAAAATATATTTCAATAATCTAAGGGCAAATTTATCCGAAAATACCCAATTGGGGTATCTTGAATGAGAATAAAAAATACAGGGGCTAAAGTGAACGAATTAAAAACACAGGGACTAAAATGAATAATCAAGTATATCACAAGAGCTGTTTTATGTGATTTACCTTGTTTTATCGATTTAACTTTCGGTTTGTTTTAAAAATATTAATTAGAAAATTGACTTATATAAATTAACTCTACCTTTGCTCTTAGCGATATTTATATGAGATTGATATCAACTTGGTTGTCACATTAAATGGGTCTAATAAGTAATGTTATTAAACATCAAAGTCACACCAACCAATAATAACAAGCAATTTGAGCTTCAATCACATGGTCCTAACAACCTCTTTGCAATTATTGTTGAAAGTAACGTAATTATAACTCCATTCCGTGAAGAATCCGATTTCATCTCGAACAATTAAATATATTTTTATTTAAAAATAGAAAAATCACAAAAGTAAAAGTGGAGCCAAACAATTTCTTAATATTTCATAAATTAAACTTTTGCTTTACGTACCCAGAATCATACATAAAATGGTAAAACGAAGGAAATACAGAATCCTTAATTTCGGCTCCGTTCCAAGTTTCGAAGTAATTTTTGATACTGAAACGAGCTCCTATCTCTAGTTAAGGAAGTTGTTCACTAACACTCGGTTTAGATCTTTCTATAATTTTCTCAATATGTAAGTTCTCTTAATAGGTCAGAGAACCATATGCTTACGATTGATATAAACAATTGTAAGAGACATTAACCTTTATATAATTTCCATACCCAATTTTCTCATCACAAGATCGATATGGACCAAGTTTACATTAAAAGGAATCTATTTTCTACTTGAACTTTGACCTATTAATTTAGATCATTTATTGAGTCACTTTATTACTCTTATTTGAATTAAATTACGTAGCTTAACTGATAATTGATTAAAAGCCAAAATTACAATTAATAATTATCTATTTAATAGAAAAAGACAAAATTGCCCCTAAGAATATATATATTATTTTACCGAGAAAAGAAAACAAGAAGCACCAACTAAACATCAGAACAAATGTAACACACAGGAAGCAGTTTCTACCAAACCGACCAAAGGGACTTGGCAGTAGGTAGAAAGAACCAACAATCTTTCTTACAGTAACAACTACTTCCCGGCGACCGTGAGTCACCCGCATGTGTTACACGTGATCAAGTTTAGCAGCTTTTTGAATTCTGCATGTTTTTTTTGTCTTTTAGGCAGAGACTTTGGATTTTCTATACTATATATATATATTGTCATTCGAGGCGACTTATTATTATGTATTAACTTATTACGAAACTATTTTCTATTTTTTCTTTATTTAAAAAGAGTGGTTTTGTGTAATAAACAACACTTCAAAAAAGTAGATGCTATTTGGATAGTCTTGACATTATATGGAAGAAGAAAAATAATTACAGGAACATCTAAAAGGCGAGGTTTAGTAAATGACAGAGAACAACCAATGATCGGACTGATAAAACGAATAAAGGAGTTTTGTGTTAAATCTATAATCGTAACAAAAACTTATCCGATAAGAATGATGATTAGGATTCTACTTATTACTGTAGGTGTAACATGTAATGATACCTTAGTTATGTATCCTATATCAGACGTAAAAGGGCAAGAAATAAAGAAATGTGGAAAATATATGATTTTGGTTTCATAACTTCAATTAAGCTTTCCGAAGTTGAAACGAGCATGAATTCACGTCCGTCTTCACAGGAACTCCTCACCGAAACGTAATCAACATATTTCTATAGTTTTATCAAAACGTAAGCTCTCTTAATAAGTCAGAGAATCTTTATGCTTACGATTGATATGAACAACTGCATGAGACCTTAACCTGTATATATAGCTTCTATATCAGACTTCCTCATCACAGACCCGATATAAGTCCGGTTCACACTGATTGGGATCCATTTTTTACCCGAACTTCGACTCATTGATTTAGATCATTTATTGAGTCATTTTATTATCTTTATCCGGATCAAATTACGTAACTTAACCGATAAGTTATTTAAAAACCAAAATTTGCAAATATTGTCCAATTTTATGCGAAATTAAAAAAATGTCTAAAAATATCCCCCTTGGACAATACTTAATTGGAGTTAAGTCACGTTACTGTATTAATGATTAGGTTTTAAAAACAAAACATTTGATCCAAATATAATGAAAGTTCATCATTCCGTCCTGCAAGGCTTTTGATACTAAAAAGTATCAAATGCACGTGTCATGTGCGACACAGATCCGATACAATCACGTAAACCTAATACCTCACTAACATGAATGGGAAAATGGAGTGTGACAAATTAGGATGATATCTTTATGATCTAAATTATATCATCTTCGTTTATAGGTCTTAATTTCTCAAACTTTATGCTAAACTATATATGTTAAATTGCATTAGAGAAATCTTGTTTTCTCTCACCGAATAATAAACAACATTAGAGAAAACTTGTTTTCTCTCACCAAATGTTACACTACATTAGATAAAATATTTATGTTCTCCAAATGAATGTTAAATTACATTAGAGAACCTTTATGGGATTAAAAACTTATATCCCCCTATATTATGTGAAATTTTATGGATATCCGTATAAAACTGTATGCGTCTAAATGACATAGTCACAAAGTCAATTTGTATATATGCCCAATGACCTTTAAGTGCTTAAGATCGACACAAATCTTAAGACTTTTATATGTATTATGACAATATACGATAACACGTATTACCGAGGATAAATGATGATCATCTTTATTGATGAACCATCATACCATCATAATACATCAAATGTATAAATGTACATGGAGTAAGCATAACGATCCCTTAACTAACATTGGCTAAGGACGTCAAAACACCAATATTGTATGCTTGTGTCACAAACACAAGTGGGCGAAGTCCTTTAATTAAAGGGTCGATTATTATTTCCTCATTCCTTAAATGCTCCAAATCTTATGTCACCTTTTTGTATTAACACCTTTATGACCAAATAATTGACCTTTAAATGCTAAGACATGTGATATTCTTTGTTGTTATTAAACAACACAGCAAGAAGATTATCATAGTACAACCAAATGGGTCTAGCCACTGAATCAACTACAGACAAATCATAAATCAAGTTTCTAAGCTAAACCGTTTGTGAAGCAACCCCATAGCATGCACTCTGTATGCATGATCGAGGAAGCCACTCGTATCTACTTGACACTTTTTCACGACATCGTACCATTTGCAAACTTAAAACATGTAACCTTAAGTGAACTTTCAATCATTCGGACACATAGAAAAATTTGAATCTGAATTCCCTATGAGGTTTAGTCTGTTGACTGTGCTATATGTCAACATATAATTCTTAGTTCCTTTAAGTATCTTAACACTCACTAGACTGCATTCTAGTGGTCTACACTTGGATTAACCAAATGCTGACCAAAAAGTCAAACAGTAAATGTAATGTCCCGCCTAGTACATAGCTAAGCAGATATCAAGCTATCAACCGTACTAGTATACGAAACATTCCTCATAATCTCTCTCTTTACTTTATTATTTAGATACTGTACCAAATATTATCTCTCACAATGAGAGATAGGTGCTGCGACAATGTATGGACTTTGTAAGAGCCCTGATTAGTGTTGAGATCTGTCCTGGTGAACCTGAATACTTAGGACAAAAGATGCTACGCTAAGGTCCTTCACGTCAAAGTTCTTGACCAAAAGTTGCTTTATAGGCTGCTTTATGAACTCTCGAGCTCACGAATGTAGGTGGAGATGACTTATCTATCCGTATGGCCATATCAACTTTAGCTGTCTCCATAACATTCAATACATTCTTTGTCCACTTCTTTGTATTGAAACCGATCAAAGTTTCAAAGGTGACACTGATTTTGTTGACCGAAAAGGTGACTACAAAATAACAAATTTTCAATTAGCACAAATGTAGGATAACAGCGATACTCAAGGCCGTTGAATAGTATCTTTATTAAAAATCCGATCACATATATTATGAAACACCTTTGGGTTGAATACATAATATATGCAATTAGACCTCCACATAAAAGTGATCAGAGTACAAACTATCAACTCTCATGACACTACCATCTTTGGGCGAATAGATTACTTGAACAACAGCTTTCCACCATCTAATGTCTTTATGCACATCTCAAAATATTATGTAAGATCAACACCTTTGGGCAGAATAATTAAACATAAAACGAAGAAATGAAAAAAAACCTGATTTCGATTTCACAACTTCAAACGAGCTTTTCGAAGCCGAAACGAGCATGATTTATCGTCGTCTTCATGGGAACTCCTCACTGAAACTCGATCAACGTCTTTCTACAGTTTTTTTTTCAAAACGTAAGCTCTCGTAACATGTTAGAGAATCCTTATACTTACGATTGATATGAGCAACTGTAAGAAACCTTAACCTTTATATATAGCTTTCATATCAGGCTTCTCTATCACAGGCCCGGTATGGGTTTGGTCCACACTGATTGAGATCTATTTTTCACTCAGACTTCTACCTATTGATTTAGATCATTTATTGGGTCACTTTATTATTTTTATTCAGATTAAATTATGTAATTTAACTGATAAATTATTTAAAATGCAAAAAATGCAATTAAATACTGTCTAACTTTGTAAAAATTTACAAAAATGTCTAACAATAAAATCATAGATATTTATCACATTTCTTTGATATGATGATGAGATGACCTTTAGCTCAAATGACATGATTGTTCATTAGTACAGGACATTAGAAATATAGAATGTTATCTTATGTCGATCATTTGAGTCCATTCTTCATCACTTTTAAAATTATTATAAATTCTCTTACAATTTTAATCTCATCGATTAATTTCCGTTACAAATTTTATCTATAAACTTTTAAACAACATTATTTAATGTCATATGTATTATCATATGTAATGTCACGTGAAAAGACGATATTGTTTTAGAGTTTGTAGTTAAAGTTTTTAAAAGAGTGTTATAAAATTAAAATTATAAGGAGTTATTAATAATTCTTAAAAATTAGAAAATGCATTGATAATATGTCAAATTAGAAGGGTCTAAAAAATTATAAGAAATATACTTTCTCATTTATAAGATTTAAAAAATTAAAAGATTACACTATCTATTAATTAAAGATTAACTCTTTTTTACTATTCCACTTACTTATTAAA
>JANKYE010000006.1:3461627-3479358 GCA_032467995.1 Erythroxylum dillonii | reverse complement strand
ATAAAAACAGTGTTTGCTTTTCTTCCCTACTCTTTACATCTAATTTTGTTTAAATTGTTTTGTGTGTACTAACTTCTAATTTTTTGTAGAGCTTTACGAAAAGGTTAAAGATCTATTCAACTCCTCTTCTAGATTGTTTACACGCATGACTCTTCTATTGAATTGTTAAGTACGTCTCAAAAGAGTTTTTCCTGTTTACATAGGAACTCATCTTACAACACCTTATCCTTGTGCCTCACAATTGAGAAAGAAACTATCAGTTATTTTGTTACCCTAACCTTCGCACTCTCATTCAATCATTGTAGATTATATATATATATATTGGATTCGAGGAAACCCCATAGATGGGCCAAGCAGGCATACCTTTCTGAGGGTTCAATTGGCGTACCACTCCACAAGCGGGCCAAGCGGGCACTCCTCATCATCGAGGGCCCAACTAGCTATCCACCTACAGATAAAACCCCATTTGCCCCAGGCTCTTACAAGAGGGGCTAGCATGGAATCAAACCGGGGACATAATCGAAGCCAAGCCTCGCTCTCAACCATCGAGCCACATTCCTTGAGCGGTATTGCAGATTTATGTGGTTTAGGATGTTTCGTAAGTAGCATCCCTAACTATTTAACTAATTCCATATAAACTACAATAGTATAACTTTTGACATCTATGATCATATTGTACATTTAATCATTAACGACACATCTAATATAAAAGAGGTTTTTCCGTTTCTCACTCAAATCATCCTCCCCGTATGCGTGCTTAACACTCTCCTAGTGATCATAATTCTTTCCTCTTTAAGCCTCTCAATGCACTCACCGTAACTAGCATCCTCTAATATAAGCATATTGATAAATGATCTTCATGTAACCTCGTAGATTTGATTTTATCTTTAATTGTATCTTATTTGAATTTATTTCATGCATCTCATATGATATTCAATGATCTCATATGATCTTCGATATCTTATGAGAAACCATAATGTGTATAAATACCTGTAAATACATTCAGCAAAATACACAAGAAATACAAAGCAATTACATGCAAACTGTCTTTCTCCCTATTCTTTCACATATCATCCTTCACTTCATCTTTACTGTCAAACATATACTCTCCATCCTTCTTACATTGTTACTCTCTTTTTAGGATATTGTGAAATTATATTTCTTCTCCTCAAGCACTTGAAGTATTTGATATCTCGGTTCGTAATTGTTGAAGTAAAATTGACCTAAACCTTCTCTTCGTTTGGTGCTTGCACGTTCAGTTTAGTTACTTCATATTTAAGTTTCGAAACTTTATCTTCCTTTTCACTTAATGATTTGCTCTATGATAAAGAACCTATGTTAGAAACACTAAAACAGTTATAAGACCTCTTTTTAAGTTGTATTTCTACCTTTATAACTAGCGCACTGCATCCTCTGACTTCACATTATGGCGTCGCTCCACTTGGTAACTTTTGGGTTTAACTCACAATTAAATTGAGTCATTTTTTACTTCCTGATATTCCTCCACATTCTTCCTAGCTATGATAACCTCTATCTCTTTATAGTACTCATCCATATTCTTGAAATATCAAGTCAATATTTGTAACTGTTAGGATTAGATCTCTATAACAGGAACTTGGCACAAATTATTTCCTTATGAGAATCTTCATCTCCTCTTAAATTTTGATAGGAGATTACTAGTTTTTCCTTCTAGTGAGAATTTGTTGATCTCAATAATCCACCACATAATCATTAATTTCCACAACAATCAATTTAACCTTTTTCTCTTTAAAAAGTTACAGTAATCAAAAACTAGCTCCTTATGCTTTTTTTACTTCAAGTAGTTATATGGATCTACTTTCCTTATAAAAGGTGATAAGGTTATCTTGATGCTATCTAGGTAATTATTCATCCTTTCTTCATATCCTCAATTATAGTCCATACTGAATATATCTCCTCCTTGCCTCCCGGTCTTCTTCCTTTTATCACCCCTTAGGTTTAACTCTCTTAAGTAGTTGGCAGTCCCCTCAACCTTATTGTGCACATCAAAGTCATCCATTCTAATAATTATAGGTGAGTTATGTTGTAGATTAGTTATAGTAGCTCTATATTTTTCTATCATATCCCGAACTTCACTAGATTATCATATAAGTTCCTCATATTGTTCATATGTATGATGTTCATAATAGATTCATAGTCGACTCCCACGCTTTCCTCCTTATTTACTTCCTTACTTTTAGACAATAATTTGTTTTAGAGTCATGTTGTACTTGCATATAAGGATGTCAATTGAGTTTAGATTTGGCTTGATATAAAGTTAATAGACTCAGCCCGAGTTGACTAGGTTTTAGCTTCAGGTACATTGAATGGTATCTCTATTTTTTTATTTAATAAGTTTCAAAGACTTACTAAATTTGAAATCCAATACCTAATAGTATCGTTAGCAATATGTCTATAACTTACATAATCAAAGTAGACTTTCTCAAAGATGATAGTTTCCTTATCCATACAAGTCAACTCAAGCCTCTAATTTAAACTTTCTAGAATACAAAGGCCTTATACCTTTATATTAAGCCATAACACTCCTACTTATAATCATTATATAACATTGCATTAAAATTGAACTATTTAAATTATATACAAAATTTCATATGTATAATAAATCACATTGCATCAATAAATAATATTCTTTTTATATGTGTGTGTGTGTATAATCATGATATTAATATTCAAAAGCAATTAATTCCTTTTACTACCATATACTTAACTTTGTAATAATGGTAATAAGAAATGTTAGAATTTTTGTCTCAACTTAAACACATATCTTTTATAAGTTGACTATCTATAACCATTACCTATTATCAATACCTTTTTTCCTTCTCTTATAATTCTTTTCACTTTGTTACTAGTAACCAGTGATGGAGCCAGAAATTTAATATAGGAGGGCTCAAATATTTATTTTTTAAAATTTTTGGAGGCTCAGTACACCACTGACCCTTAAATAAATCTGTCCTTTTATATATATATATTAAAAATAATTTAAAAAAAAACCTTGGGGGGCATGTAGCTCCGTCGGTGCTAGTAACTATAGGTAATAAAATCCATCGCATATACTTAAGTTAGTTATGCTTGGGAATTTGCTTCTCACAATATCACTAACTCCTTTTGGCTTGTAAATTTTACAAAGCAATGTAATGAAAATGATATTATTAGTTTTACCATCAACATATTTTATCATAAAACTCTTAATGCTATCTTTTGGCATGGTTCAAAGTTTATGTTAACTTTTTTATAAGATGTAAATGTGGTAGTGTAGAGGTTAAATTTCAATGGGTTAAAAATGGCTACCCACCATAGCCATTTAAATTAAGTATATGTCAAAAGCTAATCTCTTTAATATCTTTGCCACATTATAAGCATACAAATTGTAGCAGGAAAGAAAAGAAAACTTAAAGGGTTGTTACATTTTCTTATCTCAGGGAGGACAAAATAATAGAGAGTAGTCTTAAAATTATATTTAAGATTTAAAAGGTTGAATTGGTAGATTAATAAAATTAAAGAATTTGAGTTATGATTGAAAAATATTGACAGTGCCTATTGAAAAATTTGAAATTTAGTTAAAAAAATATTACTAAATAATAATTAATTAATTACTTTAAGTTTATAAAAATTTATTAATTTACAAAAATCAAACAATTAATTAATTTGATCGGTTTAAACAACAAGAGTTATTAAAAATAAATAGAATCAAAAAGTTATCCGGGTCAATATTTTTACGATTAAACCAACCTAACCGATTAGGTTTTTTTTAAATTAAGTTTTTTAATCATTGGTTAGTACCACAACCATAATTAATAAAAGATATCAAGTAGTTCATATTTGACAAATTCAAATTTAAACAAAATATTTTTATAAACTTAAATATTTTTAATGTTTAAAAATATTTAAGTTTAAATTAATTTTTATATAAATATTTTAATTCAAATAGCCTCTTTTATCATTAAAAAAGTTATATGAAGAAACCAAAAACACCGTAGGGATTTGATTTTAGTAGAGAAATCAGAAACTAAATGAATGGTTATAGTTACATTCAAACAAAGAAAAAAGTAAGGATGGTATAACCACCGGTCGGGCATCGAATCGAAAATTTTATTGGTCATCGATTTAATCGGTTTAACCACCAGTCGAGTCGGTGTGACGTCATAATTATGCAATTATTATATATAATATTAATACTATTAAAAAATACAAAAATATACTAAAAATAAAAATAAAAAATTTATTGAACCAATGGTCGGACCGGTTTGATCGGTCAATTGACTGGTTCTCACTGGTTCAATTGAGAACCGATTTTGACCAGATAGCCGACCGGTCACCGGTCGAATTGATCGAACCGGTCGATTCGATCCGGTTTTCAAAACAGAGAAAAAACTATACAGTACATTAGTATTCTGCATTATAAAGAAGAATACAGTATTCTACACAATAAATGCAAATTCAGAAATGTTTTACATTATATATTAATCTAATATTTATTAAAATGTTTTCTGGAAGAACTGATTTTTTTCTTTAAAAAATTAAACAAATCTTTTGGATTTTACATGTGATATTTTAGCCCTTTTAATTAAATGTCCTACCTTCCTCGTGGTCTCGTGTATCATCCTCATTTCATTTGTTTGCACTTTTAATGACATGGTCAGGGGCATAATCAAACTTAGTCAATCAGTACCGTTATCACGCAATCGAGGAGACAAGCTAAGTATTATTTTTCATATACACATGAAAAGAAAAGCATTTTAAAATAGAATCATGTTATTTTTAAAAATATTATGTATATTTTTGTTAGTGTATAATTAATTTAATTATAATAAATGAAAAATTTTGATATATTGTCGAAGTTCATAATAATTTTGTAATTTTCATTTTTATCATAATCTTTTTCTATTATATTTTAAATAAAATAATAATAAACACACGCGCGCGACATAAATATCACACATAGACTAATCAAATACTACTTGTATATGGATTCAATTTACACTTTAAATTCAAGTTGAGTAAATTAAATGCAATCTAAAATAATAATTTATCATAATTATCTTCAATTATTGATTTAATTTGAGTTTAATTAATTTGTGTGGGATTTAAGGGCTAAGTTAAGTTACGGTATAAATGATATTAATTAGTTTGTGTATGATATTCATACTGCCCTCTAGGAGGTGATCGAGTTAGTGAAGTGGGAAGACATAGTACCAAAAGGTCCTATATTCGAATCTCCTATTTACGCTCTCTCAATCAAGCTTGTTGTACAAGACTTGTTTAGTACAGAGTATCCGACTGACTTGATTTGTAGATTATTGCATCAATCTAGAAGTTTACCTAGTGCATATTCAAAGGATAGAGAAAGCAAGTTCTTTCATTCAACAAAAAAAGAAGAAGAGAAGATATTCATATTATACTTGTTTTAAAGTTTTTTTAACTTAAATTTAAGAGTTGAGGTTTTTTTATAAAATAAAAAACTAAGATTTTTTTTTAATTTTAAATGTTAAGTGATTTTTACAAATATTTTAAAACACAGAGAGCTCTCTCTGTGCTTTACCTAACTTGCAGAATCATTCAAACAATCCGGTCAACTGTAGGTGACCAGTGACCAACTGTTATTTATCGATTTCTGTTTTGCAACGTGACGGCAACTTTTTGCTTAGAAAAATTCTGATTTAGCAATATTAATTCTCATTGAACTAGCAAATTAGCAGTGGAACTGCTCTCACTTAGTATATAAGCTAAGCTTTAGATTTGGATGGTTAATGCATCAAACCTACGTACTTGGTACTATAAATTCTTTACCAGAAAGTATAAACACCAACCAATGCAACATTCAAATATGTATGAAAGACGTCCAAAGATGTCCCAGGTTAAAGCAGAGGTTCTTGATCCTATCCAACAGATGGAGCTCCATAACCACAGCAAAAGATCAATAATGGGTACGACTCCAAGTACTGCAGAATTCCCCATGCACGTAGAAGAGGCACAGATTGATGCTTCCAGCTATGATACTCCTGTTCCTGATCAAGTCCTCCAGCTTGAAAGTGACTGTAGCAACATGCCTCCGTCAAACCCTTTTGTTCTTTCGTTCAACAATTTAACTTACGGTGTGAAATTTGGGAAAAAGTTCTTATTTCCCTTTGGTGCAAAGGATTCACCTTCAAAGATGAGCGTTCTATTAAATGATATATCGGGAGAAACAACAGAAGGTGAAATTATGGCTATTCTTGGACCTAGTGGAGCTGGCAAATCTACTTTAATCGATGCTCTTGCCGGCCGAATATCAAAAGAGAGCTTGAAAGGGTCTGTGATGTTAAACGGTGAGGTGCTTGATTCACGATTATCGAAGGCCATATCTGCTTATGTCATGCAAGACGATCTTTTGTTTCCAATGCTAACAGTGGAAGAGACACTGATGTTTGCGGCTGAGTTCCGGCTTCTACGTTCACTTTCAAAGTCAAAAAAGAAAGAGAGAGTCGAGGCTTTGATTGATCAATTAGGCTTACGCAGCGCAGCCAACACTGTGATTGGAGATGAAGGCCACAGAGGAGTGTCAGGTGGTGAAAGAAGACGAGTTTCTATTGGAACTGGCATAATTCATGACCCGATCATCCTATTTCTTGACGAACCAACTTCAGGACTTGACTCCACTAGCGCTTTCATGGTGGTAAATGTCTTGCAGCGAATTGCAGAAAGTGGAAGCATAGTGATCATGACAATTCATCAACCCAGTTATAGAATCCTGAGCTTGCTTGATCAATTGATCTTTCTTTCACGTGGAAAAACGGTGTACAGCGGCTCTCCGGATATCCTTCCTGCGTTCTTTGCTCAATTCGGTCATCCAATTCCAGATAACGAAAACAGATGCGAGTTTGTTTTGGATTTGATTCGTGAACTTGAGGAAGCTCCGGAAGGAACCAAGAACTTAGTTGAATTCAACAAGTCCTGGCAAGCCATGAAAATTCCATCCAACCATTCTCAAAATGCATTAAAGCTCTCACTAAATGATGCAATATGTGCCAGCATTTCGAAAGGCAAGCTAGTCTCTGGCTCCACCAATGCTAAAACCTTATCATCCTCGGTACAAAAGTTTGCTAACCCGTTTTGGATTGAAATGATAATTATAGCCAAAAGATCAGTGTTAAACTCACGAAGAACACCCCAAGAGTTCGGGATACGATTTGGTACTGTTTTTTTCACAGCCATAATCTTAGCCACCATTTTCCGGAAGCTTGATAACTCTGCAACGGGTGCTCAGGAACGCATAGCCTTCGTTGCTTATGCCATGGCTACCGCTTACTTTAATTGTGCACAATCTATCCCCGCTTTTCTTGGCGAACGTTTCATATTCATGAGAGAAACAGCTTACAATGCTTATCGTCGATCCTCATACGTTATCGCTCACTCAATTATCTCCATTCCTGCACTCATCTCCTTCTCCATCATCTTCGTCGGAACAACATTTTGGACTGTTGGGCTCGCCGGAGGATTTTCCGGGTTCCTTTTCTTTTTCATCACAGTCTTAGGTTCATTTTGGGCCGGAAGCTCTTTCGTTACCTTCATCTCAGGTGTTGTCTCTAGTGCTATTGTCGGTTTCACCGTTGCTCTGGCCTTTTTATCCTACTTTTTACTTTTCTGTGGCTTCTTCATCAATCGTGATCGAATCCCTCGATATTGGCAATGGTTCCACTACATTTCTCTGATTAAATATCCATACGAAGCAGCTCTTGAAAGTGAGTTACATGATCGGTCAAAATGCTTTGTTAAAGGTGTTCAGATGTTCGACAGCACACCTTTCGGAGGGGTTCCTTTGTCAACGAAACTGAAGCTCTTGCAGGGAATGAGCAACACTTTAGGAGTGAACATCACAAGCAATACTTGCATGGTTACAGCTTCAGACATACTCCATCAGCAAGGAATCACAGATATAAGCAAATGGAATTGCCTATGGATATTGGTTGTCGCGGGGATTTTCTTCAGAGCTCTTTTTTACCTCGCTTTGTTGCTGGGGAGCAAGAAATATAAGAGGAGGTAAATAAGGATATTTCTTTCATGATTAGTGAGATTTTTACTTCTTGTTGCTTTATTATGGTTGGGTACTGTAATAAATAACAACAATAAAGGAGTTTTTCTTTTTCATGGTACAGTATAGGGATGGTAATAATCCTTATAATTCTTGAGTTGTCTTAGCCCGAGTCAGCCAATCTGAACCCGACTCCGACCAAGTCTAAGCTGACTCTGCCCGAGCTTCGGTTTAAATAATATTATAAAAAAAGTCAAAATAATGTTATTTTACCGTACTCCGACCCGAGGGCCAATCGAACCCAACAAGTCGGACCCAAGGCTTTGTCAATCCGGATCGGGCCAAAATTATGTTCATAATATTAATCATCAAATGCAAATCATACATGATGAAGATATAATTATTATTTAATTTATCATACACCCTCCACACATGTCATGAATTTTTAAATATTTCACTAAAAATATTTAGTTAAAATGTGAATACTTATTTGAATTTATAACCTATTAAGTCATTGTTTAATTTATATACATAAATTATGGAAAAGGTGTGGATAAATACTTAATCTTTAATATTTTGAGATTAATATATTAGACCTTATCATTATTAAATGTGATAATCTAAATTTTAATATATTAAAATTTAATAATGTGTTTATAAATATATTAAAAATGTTTTTTACACCGTAAATAAGTTTGTATAAAAAAATTACACAAAATAAATATTTTTATTCCCTAATATTATCATCAAATTTTAATTAACTCAAATGTTTAAATTGATAAAAATTTATTTTGAATTGAATATTTTATAAATATTAAATTATTTAAACATTGCAAATTATTAAATTCTATCTTATAATTTGATGAAAATGTTAAAACCGAAAATGAGCTTTTGGGCCAGAATGATAAAAAGGTTATATTGTTAACAAATTCTAGCGATAAAGCCCATAGACTCGGTCGGGTTTTGAGCCACCCGACCCATCAAGGCTAAACCGCTCTAGTCGCCTACCAATCTCTCAAGTAATGGGTCGGTCAATCAAAACATTTTAACGACAATATGAACCCTTGGATTAACTCAATCTAATCCTGGCCGTTGAAACCGATTCCCGCACGGATAAATACGGCTCCATATCTTCTCATGACGAGACCTAGACGCTCTCGAAGCTTTTTGTGGCCGGCCTTTACCTCTCCAGGTAAAATCAACTCCAAATCTTTAAGATTAGGGTTCTCTAGGTCTTATTGTGGCATAACCACTTCGAATTCGAAATTTTTATGCGGAGATAGGTATTATGTCGTTGCTTTTTGTGTGATCGATACGGTTCTTGACAATTCTTACGTGTGCCTTTTAGTTTAACTTTGGAGTATTGTTTCAATTTGAGTGTACTTTTGTGGTACGTAATTTAATGTTTTATAGATCTGTTTAGGAAAATTTGTGCGCTTTTTCCCTAAATTTAGGGATTCGAACCGGAAGTGCCTTGCGAAGTATAGAGGAGGATGTTATGATTGTATTAATGATGAATTGCTCTGGTTGGTCGTCTATATTGTGGTGCAAAGCTTATTTGTTGTCCTATTGTTATTGTAGTTATTGTGTATTTTGTGGGTACTAATCAAATCTTTTGTTGATTGCAGTTTGAGAATGCCGCGTTACGATGATCGATATGCGAACACACGCCTCTACGTTGGTCACCTGGGCTCTCGGACAAGATCACGAGATCTGGAATATGTATTCAGCAAATATGGAAGGTAATAAGTTTGTTAATGGTTGTTTGATGCAAAGCTTCGGCTTTTATATTCTTCTTGTGACTCGCTTACTATTATATGGGAAGGTGCAGAAGCTTCTCCAAATGCCACCTATAAGCTGTTTGCTTATTGGCTATCAAAATCTTTTTATTGTGATTCCACGCAAATGAATTTTTACTTCTGTTCATTTTGGATTGCCAATGATTGATATGAAGTTTTGTTGTTTGGCTTCTTCAAGAATGTAAGGAACGTATAGGTCTTCAACAGCTTGTTCTGTGCTTCAATCACTGTTTGAACTGTAACATTATCTGTGTGGGAATTGTGGAGCTAGGTGCCACTTTATTTTGACTTGAATGATCTTGTTGAAGGTTTCTGGCCTTTTTTCCTAACCTGGAGGTCTATGGTGAGATGGTTGCCTTGGTGGATTTGGTGGAAATTCTTGCCGAATTATAGGAGACTTTGGCGATTCTTTCTATTATGTTATTGCGTGTTTTTATGGAATTGGCAACAATCTCAAACTGGTGTTTAGTTCGTCTATGAGGGTGAAGTATCATACACTTGCAGTACTTAAGTAATGATGGCCTTACTTTTGTGGCAACCGTTTCGCAGAGTACGAGATGTGGATATGAAGCGTGACTACGCATTTGTTGTAAGTGTTGTTGGCTTATTTGTTTATTTTTAATATATATGTTTCATATTGCTGAATCTGCATACTTTTGATGCGCTTTCATTTTCTGATGGGTTTTGCTAATGTTGTACAATTACCAAAACATTGTTTCAAACAAAATATTGGGTGATTGCTTGTCATTGGTCTGAAATTTTTTGAACAGGAATTTAGTGATCCTCGAGATGCAGATGATGCAAGATACCACTTGGATGGTAAAGATCTTGATGGAAGTCGTATCATTGTAGAATTTGCAAAGGGGGTGAGTTCAATATTTAAATGTTTCATGTATATATTTATCAGCCTATTTTTGTGTTATTTCTGTGTTTAGACCAGGCAAAGTTTTTGACATTAAATGATAAACAGAGAATATAAGGTTGAGCGTTAGCTTGTGTGCTTTATCTCTAAATGGCCTATTAACCAAACTTCTCAGCAATTTATCTGATTATTCTATGTTTTTGGTCTTGGAAAAAAAAGCTGGGTTGGACAAGATCAGTAATTTTGGTTTTTGTAGTCAATATTCCTTATTTATGATTAAGTTCAGCACTCCAGTTGCAAGGTTTCTTGGTTCTTGTGCTTCAAACTGATTTTTTAGTGTCGTTGATTGGATGCTTTGTTAGGTACCACGTGGTTCACGAGAATATTTGGGCAGAGGGCCACCTCCTGGATCTGGCCGCTGCTTCAATTGTGGAATTGATGGCCACTGGGCTCGAGATTGCAAAGCTGGGGACTGGAAGAACAAATGTTACCGCTGTGGAGAAAGAGGTCATATAGAGAGGAACTGCAAGAACAGTCCCAAGAAACTAAAGTAAATTCATTCATCTTTTTGATGTATCCTGCTTGAGATTTTGGACCTCTCGATTACAGTTTTCTTGTCTCTTTCAGACGACGTCGAAGCTACTCCCGTTCACCAGTTAGATCTCGTTCTCCACACCGTGGCAGGAGCCGAAGCCCAAGTTACAGCAGAGGTCGCAGTTACAGGTTTGTTAATGTGTCACAAATTCATTTTTGATCAATTTATTTTGACCAGTTAATATCTCATTGTTTTGTTTGGTGAATTTATGGCTTGTTTCATATTTTAACATTTTCCTTTGTTGCCAGCCGGTCAAGATCACCCCCTTTAAAGAGAGATCGGAGCGTTGAGAGTGAAGGCAGATCCCTCAGCCCTGAACCGAAGAATAGGAAGCGCAGCCCATTTGACGAGGAAGGTAGTCCACGTCCTTCTCCCAAATTGCGTGACCAGGAAGATAGGTCAGAGGATAGTGGAAGCCCAAGGGGAAGGAGCAGGACCCCTGAAAGGCAAAGTCCTGGAAATGGGAGATATGGAAGTCCTCAAGCTAATGGCCGCAGCCGCAGCCCTAGGAGCCCCATTGATGATGATTATGAGGACAATCGCCGCGGTGCTCCAAGAGGCAGTGAATCACCATAGCTGCTTGGTAGAATGATGTTGCCTTCGCCTATCAGCTGAAAAAATATCAAAACTTCCCAGTTTCTTTTAAATGTTTGAATCATTTGGTATACTCAGGGGATATATTATAGAACTACTTAATTTTGATCAGTGAGGATCGTTTGGCACTTGTAGCAACGCTTTAATTTATGCACTTCTTTTTCTTGTTTGTCATCAAATTCACTTCCTAGATTGGACATGTTGAGGAAATTTATGACTGGCATGGCGTTTATCCCCTCTTAAAGCCTATACAGTTACGAATGTAGGTAGTATCTCAGGAAGTTGGTCCCTGCAACTCTCTAAGGAAGTAACATTTAGTTGTTTCGGTACAATAATGGATCATGTGAAAATCATGCATATGTAAATAGCCAACTAAAATGCTTAGTAACCAATGCTTTTGATTCCCATTATCCATACTGGCACTATGAAATCATCAGTTCTTAGGGAAAAAGGCATCTAGTAAGTATCTTTGAATGTTCAAAATAAAAAACAAGCAAGTATTCAGAATTTTATGTAACCGAAAAATACTTGAGACGACGTGTTGTACTGGTGTGATCCGGTTGTTGAGCCAAACCCATCACAAGATAGCGCTTACTTAGCTTATCCTGAACCCAAAAATGTTTTGTATCACGACTTCGCCTTCCTCTAGCTTCGTCATACTGGCGGCTCATCGTCCACGGCGAAGAGAAAACGTTGCAAAGAAGTCTGCACCAAAGCAAGTGGCTAACAGTAGAGGCTTCGGCGGCAAGAGGAAGGAGACGAATTGGCGGTGTGTTGAGGGTTGTGGAGCATGTTGCAAGCTCGCAAAAGGACCTGCCTTTACCACTCCTGAAGAAATCTTCACTGACCCATCTGATATCGAGGTTTTTATTTCCTTCCCTGTTGTTTGAATGTGAAATCTGAAGTTACAGATAAAGCAACAAGAACTAAATAGTACGAATGTAGATTGATTTTTGTTTGTTGTCTATGTTGGTGTTTCAGCTTTACAATAGCTTAATAGGTCCAGATGGATGGTGTAAACACTTCGATAAGAGCTCACGCAAATGCTCTATTTACCCTGGTGAAGTGATCGCTTCATGAGTGTTTATTATCCCTACATCGAAGATAATCTGTATTAAGATTCTTGTTTTCTTTTTCTTGCCTAGATCGTCCATATTTTTGTCGCGTGGAGCCCGAAATTTTCAATTCATTGTATGGCATTGAAGAGAAGAAATTTGATAAGGAGGCTTGCAGGTAAAGTATTGGAAACATCGTCAGTATCCCTTCAGGAATTATCTATGCAGCAAAAGAAGAACTTTCGACTGTATATTGCTTTGTAGTGTGACTGGTGATTCAACTTGATTGCAGTTGCTGTAGAGATACAATCAAATCGGTATATGGTCACCGTTCGAAGGAGCTGGACAATTTCAATCGTAACTTGACTAGCTCCCCTCCTGTTTAATTAGGTTGTGCACAGAATTTCCTGCTGAAAATCCTCAAAGGTCATTCATCTTAATCCTTTTCCATTAAAATCTTTGTTTCATCTGACACAAAGATTCTAACTATTCAACAGATTTTTGGGTGTCGATCTATGTACAAGAAGAAGTGTTCTAGAGAAAGTTCATTGTATACAGTATGAACTGTGGATACATCTCCTTCAGCTCTCTTGGCTGTCGTCAGGTTCTGGAATTCCCTCGATTAAGCTTAAATCAGCAAACTGTCGAGTATATCGGCTCTCCCTTGCCACGAAACAGAATTTGGCAAATCTTACTTCAGATGTTTGAGGTGTAGTTGGAAGTCACAATGTGAATCACAAAAGATTTACAACTTCTATTGGGTTATGCTGAGTCTTGCAAGTTCTGTTATGAATAGTATAAATGGGAATCATGGCAATTCTGTGGTTTGTTCAGCACATCCTCTGTTTCCCACTCCAACCTTATTTCTTTACCTCTTTTTGAAACCGATAGTGACTGGAAGACAACCTTCGTCGTTTAGGACCATAAAGATAACTGTAGTTAACAGTTTCATCTAATTCAGTTACAGTTCAGCTATAAAGAGAGTTTCTCATAACTGTTTTAAGAAGAGATTAGCAGAAACTAGAACTTACCCACCTGAAAGATTGTTTCTTTATTCTTCATCTCTCTCTCAGAGGCAAACACACACACACGCACACACTGATCAAATGGCAGAAACAATCTGGTAAGTCTCTGCAGCAACTTCTAGAGAGTTTCTCATAACTCTTTTAAGAAGAGATTAGCAGAAATTATAACTGACTCACCTGAAAGATTGTTTCTTTAATTCTTCATCTCTCTCTCTCCGAGGCAAACACACACACACACATATTCTTCATCTCTCTCTCAGAGGCAGACACACACACACTGATCAAATGGCAGAAACAATCTGGCAAGTCTCTGCAGCTACTACCTTACTCGTTATAGCCACAATGATTGTCACAACTGAATCATTTTGCTCAGATTTAATGACCTCGTCACTCTCTTCAAGAGGCTTCACAGTCTTTGCTCATGCTCTCCATGCCCACAACGTCACAACCACTGCCGCTCGCCTGACCTTCCTTGCACCGCCGGACAGCGCCCTCGTTAACCGAGTGCTGAACAATGACAGCCTTCACGGCCACATTACGGCTGCCGGAGCTCTTCCATACCAGTCTCTCTTGGCGCTCCCGCCAAATACCGCACTCCCAACCCTCCACCACAACATCACTCTCGTTGTTGGCTCCGACGGCGAAAGGGTGTCTCTCAATAACGTTCTTGTTGTTGTCCCGAATCTTTACATTGATGGGCTTTGTGCCGTTCATGGTGTTGACGAACCACTGGTGCCCACTCCTCTCGGTGTGGATGATCATTCTTTGAAACCAAGAACCAATCTTTTGCCATCTCCAGGGAATATTGGAGCTCGGCTATTTTCCAAGTACGATTGGTTGGTTCGCCGAAAAAACCATTCTTGAAGACTTTAGAGAGCTTTAATCTGGTGACGGCTATTAATGCGATTCTTGAGACTGCAACTGCTTTGCCTTTTGGTTAGCAAGCTACATTTTTGCTTTTCATTTGTTTGATCATTGTCCTTTCTGATCTTTTCTCTGCTTAAAAATCAGGAGTTTGCACGTTACCTTTGACCATCTTAGTCAAAACAACGTACCTCCATATGTAAATGCTTCTGTTCTGTGATTTTCTTATTAATAAAAGTTTCCCCAGTGTTCTTCATCCTTTTCTGCAAGTTAAAGTTATGCAGATCTTATCAGTTTCGAGATTGCCAATGACACGCTCTTGGAAGTTGGATTAAATCATTGTATTCTGAGTGTATATTCTGTGTATATACTGGCCTGCATTGCGATGCTTGACACTAACACGATTCGTGTCCAATCAGGATCATTCTGTTATGTTTTTCCTTTAACAACATTATCATCATCATAATAATGTTACTACTATAGTGTAGCAGCTATTTATAAGGAAACCAATGGGTTAGAGCTCTCGCACTCTCTCTCTCTAACCCATTTGGAGTGAAATTGGAAGTAATTACGATGATTGGACTGTCCAAATGAAAGTAATTTTTCGCTATCAAGACATGTGGGATGCAGTGGAAAAAGGTTTCACTGATGTTATAGACTCAACAGCATTTGAGTCACTCAGAAAAAAGGAGCAGGATGCATTATTAAAAACCCACAAGAAAGATCAAAAAGCATTGTATTCTATTTTCTGTGGTTCAACAGGAAACAGTATTTTTGAAAATATCATTGGTTGAAACGTCCCATGCAGCATGAGATATTCTTCAGAAATCTTACAGAGGAGATGAAAGAGTCAGACAAGTTCGCATGCAACAACTTCGTAGAGATTTAAAAAATCTGAGAATGAATGAGTCATAATCTATTGCTACCTATTTTGATCAAGCTCAATTCATTGTTAACCAAATGCGTGCTATTCGTGAAGTTATAAACGATCAACAAGTTGCAGAGAAAATTACGTGATCCTTAATTTCAAAGTTTGATTCTATTCGACCTACTATTGAAGAAGGACCTGATTTTTTGACAATAATAGTTGAAAGGTTATTGGGTTCACTGTCTTCACACGAGCAACGAATGAACCAACGAAATAAAAATTCAAATACTAAACATGCTTTGCAAAGCAACGCAAATATGTCTAACTGTGGTGGACATAAAGGTGGTCGTGGTCGTGGCTGTGGCCGTGGTCGCAAAAGAGGAAATAATTTTGTCTCAAATACGAATAAGACCGGGGAAAACAATTCTTAAGGCGGGAGATCAAATTTTGTACTTGACAAATCCAAAATTTAGTGTCATAGATGCCAACATTTCAGGCATTACACATCAGCATGTCGAACAAAATTACAAGGTGGAGAGCAAGCCAATGTAGTAGAAGTAGAGGATAATTTGATCCTTGCTTGCAAACAAGATTCGAGGCAGAAAACAATAATATATGGTATCTTGACACAGGATGTAGCAATCATATGACAGGAAAGAAGGAGTTGTTCTCATTTCTAGACGAGACAGTGAGAGGAGAGGTGAACTTCAACAATAGATCCAAAATCTCCGTGATGGGTAAAGGTGACATTAGTATACAATCAAAAGATAGCACTAATGTTACTATTGTTGACGTGTTCTATGTACCTGGGTTATATTGGAATTCGTTAAGCTCGGGTTAGCTTTCAAAAAAGGGAACCAAATTCATATCATAGATGACGTTTGTGAAATCAAAGGCAAAAATGACAAAAATATTGCAAAGGTGAAAATGACAAAGAATTGCATGTTTCCTTTATCTCTCCATATGAGAACTTTGATGAATTTGCAAACAATGGTGAAAGATAGCAACTGGCTTTGGCATCTTCGGTTTGGTCATCTGAATTTAAGAGGTTTGAAGTTATTGGCACAGAAGCACATGGTGATTGGTCTTCCTTTAATTGATTCCCCTAGCAACCCATGTAAAGGTTGTATACTCGAAAAGCATCACCAAGACTCATTTCCAATTGGAAAGCCAAGACTGGCAAAGCAATCGTTGGAACTGGTTCACGCTGATATATGTGGACTAGTGGACGTAGAATCTGTCGATAAAAAAAGGTATTTTTTAATGTTTGTGGATGATTTTACCAGAAAATCATGGGTTTATTTTCTAAATGAAAAATCTGTAGCTTTCAACAAGTTCAAAGAATTCAAGGCGCTTATTAAGAACCAAAGTGGATTTCATTTGAAGACTTTGAGATCAGATAGAGGAGGAGAGTTTACATCAAATGAATTCAATGACTATTGTAAAAAAGAAGGAATTTGAGTTGATTGCTAGCTATACTCCGCAGCAAAATAGTATAGCTGAACAAAAGAATAAAACAATATTTGAGATGGCTAGAAGCATGTTGAAGGCTAAACATTTGCCTAAGCTTGGGTTGTTTACTTGATAAATAGTTGTCCCATAAAGAGCGCTCCTGATACGAACAAGGTTAAGATAAGGCAACAAGACCCTCTGCATGTGCCACTTGGACCAATAACTCGAGCTCATACTAAGAGAATCAAGGAGTCGACGGCGGGGTTGATTCGGGAGATTGAAATAAAGAGTTCGAGTATCAAACCAAAGGAGGAGGTGTCCCATTATGTCAGTTGGACCATTATAGCAAGCGTGAACTAAGTGCAGTAATAAATTTGGCAGAGAATCGAGCTTCAAAGGAAATTATCCCAAATATTACTCTTTGAATTAATTTTCCTATTTAGTTTTTAGACCATGTTCTTAATTCATTTAGATATTTTACCTTACGTGGCTATGTTGAGATCGCGACGACTTAAGTATACTAATAAAGTATACTTCTAATAATATTATTGTCAAATAGTCTTGACAATA
>JANKYE010000006.1:3427108-3437423 GCA_032467995.1 Erythroxylum dillonii | reverse complement strand
GTTTTAATGTTCAGGCCATATCTGCCATGGCTTGGGGGACTGAATCTTGCCCTAAGGTATTGATACATAATATTCAACTATGCGCATGTTAAGCTGAAGTTTCTGGAATCTTCATATTGTTTGGGCGTGCATTTTTTGTTGATTCTTGGTGATCATTGGTGTTGGTTGCTCTGTGATTCATTTTGTTTAATGTTGATTGGTTTTACTCTTGAATGACTCCATAAGATTAATTACCTAAACAAGTTTATAATTTTAGTTTGCCCCCGGCATTTAATTTAACTTTACAGGTAGAAAAGATCTTTGGGCCAGGAAATCAATATGTTACCGCTGCAAAAATGATCCTGCAAGTATGACTCTTTTTCTCTCACTTGTATGATTTATGTAATTGGATATGGAATTAAGTGAAGTGACATGACATTTCTCCTTTTCTGTTCTCTCCTTCACATGAGAATCTTTCTCCTTGGTTACATTTGTTTTCTATTTCCTTGACAGAACAGTGAAGCTATGGTTTCGATTGACATGCCTGCTGGGCCTTCAGAAGTTTTAGTCATTGCTGACAAACATGCCAGTCCTGTACATATAGCAGCAGATTTGCTATCCCAGGTTAACTTCTCATTTTCCCATTAGCAACTGTATGTTTATTTTCTAATTTTTCTTTCAGTGTAGTGCAAATAATTGTGAAACACTCTGATAACGATTGTTTCTGTTCCTTCAAGCAGGCATTCCTTGTCTAGGTTGTTTTGCTGTGTGATATGTCTTTCCTTTCTTGAAAATAAGTTTATTTATTGATAGGAGGCTGTGGCTGCTTCCATGTGCTGTTTCATAGATAATACTGTGATCCATGTTTCTTGATTTCTCAGGCTGAACATGGACCTGACAGTCAGGTAGTCTTAGTAGTTGCTGGTGATGGTATAGATTTAAAAGCCATCGAGGTTGAGATAAGTAAACAATGTCAAAGCCTACCAAGGGAAGAGTATGCAACAAAAGCATTGAGCCACAGTTTCACAGTCTTTGCACGTGATATGGTTGAGGTTGGTCATTGTTTCCTCTACGGTTGCAGCTCAAGCCTATGTTTTGGCTGCTTTTTTGTTAGTGCTCAACTTTCTAATAGAACGAGCATTAGAGTATAGCTTTTCTTAAGGCAAGTAATAATTCCTGCAATGGTTTGAAGCTTGCTGATATCGACAATCTATCTTGATTTAATAGTGTAATGAAAAGTGGAAAGATGTTTCAATCGATGTATGTTGTACAGAGTTAGAGATATATATAATTAGGCCTTAGATTCTGTAAATTTGCAGAGCTATATATTCTGTAACAAATGGGACACGGAAAGTGCTTCTTGCAAGTGATTTATCATCAACATAAAAAAATTGTCAAAACAGTTCGTGGGGATTTGTGGTGTTTATGCATTCCATGCTGTTTGAATTATGATGCATATTCATAAGACCTACTTCCTAAATTGTTCTTTCAGGCTATCTCCTTCTCAAATTTGTATGCACCAGAGCATCTAATCATTAACGTAGAGGACGCAGAAAAGTGGGAGAGTTTCATTGAAAATGCTGGTACGTCTCCATATTTCTGCTATCGCGTTTTATCTTTCTGTTGAATTTTGCTTTACTGTGAAGGTTATTGCTTTCAAGGCTCTTATCCATGTATTATATTCATTGAGACGCTAGTGGGTACTTCGGCTTTGTTTGGACTTGTTGCTACAGCGGCAAACTCATACCAACTTTCTACAGTTTTCATGTGGACCAGACAGAAACCTGAATTTAAAGATTCATTATCGGGCTTATGCATTGGAATTAAGGTTTGTTACTGGTAACGTGATTTATGGATGGTTGTTACTTTCAGGCTCTGTGTTCTTGGGTCAGTGGACACCGGAGAGCGTAGGAGACTATGCAAGTGGTACAAACCATGTCCTTCCAACATATGGATACGCAAGGATGTATGGAGGGGTATCCTTGGATTCATTTGTGAAGTACATGACTGTACAGTCTTTGACAGAGGAAGGTCTAAGTAAACTTGGTCCATACGTGGCAACCATGGCCGAAGTTGAAGGGCTCGAAGCCCACAAAAGAGCTGTGACTCTTAGACTCGAAGACATCAAGGCAAGGCAACTGACCAACCCAAAATATTGAATGATTGAGAGCTATGCTTTTCTTTTTTTGTTAACAGAGGCAAACACTCAGAAACTATTCACCTCTAGGGTGAAACTTACCATCCGAGATCAACATCTCGCCCATCCCAAGCGGAGGAGATATCATAGTGTGGTACCCCGTCGTTTTATTGAGAGCATGTTTCGCAATAGAGTCCACACATTCATTTACTTATCTTGGCACATATAAACACCAACATCATAACAATGGATACACATACACAATCACAGATGCTACCAAGACAAAAAAAATTAAGTATACTTAATTCTTCACTTCAATTGGTTAAAGCAGTATATAGTTATTGAAGTGACCTCTGTTGTGGAAACTTTTTTATTATGAATTATTAAGGTGGTGGTGTGGTTTTCTTCATGCAGATAATATGTCAGCCCAAAGGAGGACTATTGTTTGGTAGAAACTTACATGCATATGTGATGATAAGGAGTGTGTGATGGTTATTAGGTGTCTATTATGAGTGCTAAGTTGGTCTAAAGTAAGGCTAAGCATGTGACTAGATCTTATCATCAATTCGATTACTAAACCATCAACAACATTCCAACAAGATTTTCACTAAGATTTGAGATTTGGGGAGATATAAAAATACGTACCTTGACTCCTAACTAATAAAGAGATCGCTTCTGATAGACTCATAAAAAAAATTTGAAAATGGTTGCAAGAAAACAACAACCAAATACATAAACAAATAATTGTATAACTTAAAATTAAAATTAGAAAGAAAATAAAGATAAAGATAAAAGTAAGTAAATAGATAAACAGGCAAGAAATAAACCGAATAAGTAAATAAAAAACAAGCATTGTAAAAAATATGAAATAAAGAAAAATATATAAAATAATTAAAGGAGCAAGTGTTATAAACAAAATTGTTTAAGCTAATTAAAAGACATAAGAATTGACAAAAGAGGTTCAAAAAAACATGTGAAAAGAGAAGGACCTCTCTATATAGGGTCTAATGTGAGCTCAAGAGAGAGTTGAAAGACAAGTCAACTATCGGATGACCCATTGACCATGTCGAAAGGACCGATTACTCGTGATAATGCTAAGAGGCTTCAAGAAGCTTTTGGTGGGCTTATATGTACCATGGTTGATGAAGATAAGACCTTTGGAGGTCAAGTTACAATCAATAACATCAAGGCAATAACGTTATTCACGTGTTCTGACTTAGGCCAAAAGTTTGGCATTGATTTAGGCCGAATCAGTCTAACTGATCAACATGAAAGCTGTAGATTTTTGTCTTAGCTTTCCAACGGTATAATATTTGCCTTAATCGAAGGTCCGTAGCCTAAGATATGCTCGATTTACTAAAGGATATTCTGTTAGAAAATTGCTACGAATTCCTAATTGACTTTTCATTTTTCCTAGTTAGGCTTTTCGTTTTTAGGCCGACTTTTTGAGACTTAAAAGGGTGGTTTTCTGCACTTACTATTCAGATTACATTGAGAATAGTTTTAAGTCACTTTGTGAGGGATTCAATCATGTAATTCTCTACAAACCGATTTTAAGAACTTCTCAAGTGATTAGAAGGATTGCTTGTGGCGTTCTTTTGATATCTCTGTGCGTTTTAGTTTCTGATTGCATTGTTAATCTTGAGTCAAGGCGTCGAAGGATCTTTCGACAATTTTGAATTCTTGAGTTGGGGTTTTAATTCGATCGATCAAGGGGTTCCTAATCGAGTTGATTATGGGAGTTTTGCGTTAGATATTCTGTTAGAAAATTGTTACGAATTCTTAATTGACTTTTCATTTTTCCTAGTTAGGCCTTTTGTTTTTAGGCCCACTTTTTGAGACTTAAAAGGGTGGTTTTCTGCACTTCCTATTCAAATTACATTGAGAACAGTTTTAAGTCACTTTGTGAGGGATTCAATATTGAAATTCTCTACAAACTGATTTTACGAACTTATCAAGTGATTAGTCGGATTGCTTGTGGCTTTTTTTTGATATCTTTGTGCGTTTTGATTTCTGATTGTATTGTTAATCTTGGGTCAAGGCGTCGAAGGATCTTCCGGCAACTTTGAATTCTTGAGTTGGGGTTTTGATCCGATCGATCAAGGGGTTCCTAATCGAGTTGATTCTAGGAGTTTAGTGTTAGATATTCTGTTAGAAAATTGTTACGAATTCCTAATTGACTTTTTATTTTTCCTAGTTAGGCCTTTCGTTTTTTAGGCCCACTTTTTAAGACTTAAAAGGGTGGTTTTCTGCACTTCCTATTCAAATTACATTGAGAATAGTTCTAGGTTACTTTGTGAGGGATTCAATCCTGAAATTCTTTACAAACCAATTTTATGAACTTATCAAGTAATTAGTCAGATTGCCTCTGGCGTTCTTTTGATATCTTTATGCATTTTGGTTTCTGATTGCATTGTTAATCTTGGGTCAAGGCGTCGAAGGATCTTTCGACAACTTTGAATTTTTGGGTTAGGGTTTTGATCTGATCAATCAAGGAATTCCTAATCGAGTCGATTCTAAGGGTTCCACGTCAGGGTCCTCTACCATTATCCTAATTCGCAAGTTTTTTATTATGAGCTAAGTCCTCTATAATCTTTAACAAGGTCATATCATTTCTGATCACATTTCTCTATATCTTCTTAGGCCTTCCTCTTCTTTTCTTACAATTTCTAAGTACAATCTTCTCGTATCTTCTTATTAGGATGCCAAGATGTCTCCTCCTAACATGTATAGACCACCCAAATCTTGTCTAACTTAATTTATTATCAACGTTAGCCACCCCAACTTGTCTCTTACCATCATATTTCTGACCTTATATCTTCTTATAAGGTTACACATCTAAAAAAAAATCCTCATCTCTATTAAAAAGACCATCTATAATTTGATTCTCTATTTAGAGACTAGATTTGACGTCACTTCATGTGTTTTGATATGGGAAGTTATTGATATAATAAATCACTACTTGGTTACGGTTACATATATATGTGAGAAGATTGTATTTTATATGTTGTCCTCTATATATTTGGTATTATTGATGTTTCTTCTATTACTACTAATATTAACATCATTTTAGTGTTTAGTGGTAGCAAATTTAAGACTTAAAAATATAATATGATTATAGTTTTGGGATGTATGGATATCGACCTCGCATTGAGAGAGTTGTGTCCTGCACCTCTTACAGAAAATTAAAAGACCTCTTAAGGATCGGAGGAATTTTTTAGAGATGGGATCACTCTGACCATTTGAGTCTCATGATTATGAAGAATGTTGTCCTATAGATATTTCTAGACGCTAAGTCTACGAAAACGGATGTCAAACCTTGTTACCCTTGCGACTCAAATGTTGTCCAAGTGAGAGAAATGTTGCAATATGGAGCCTGATAAAATATTATGAATTTTACACCAAGCCCACGATTATGACTTTTGTATTCTCCTGAGCGTATAAATACTTTCTATTCTCCTAGTATACTGTTGTTGAAAAATATTCACAGTGAAATTAAAAAAAAAAACCTAGCTGCCATAGACGTAGCTAAACATTGGTGAACCACGTAAATCTGTGTGTTTGTTTATTTTCGCACTTATTTGTTTGATTATTGTGATTGATCGTCCATAACAATATCAATTTAATTAACCCACACGAAAGCTTATAGGTCCGACAAATACTACATTAAAAATAAAAAGACAATGTCATTAAATAATAGAAAACAAATTCTTATAGGACTACTTTATTAACTTCAAACACTTCGATTTTCAAGAGTAAGTTAGTTAAGAAATTTCCCTTTGTGTGTGCATTGAGCAACTTCCTCTAGGGATGACAATAACTCGGCTCGAGCCTGAGTGCGGCCCACTGCCATTCTTAGAGAAAAGCTCAAGCCCGACCTAACTTAAATTTTAAAAATAAAAAATACAAAAATAATGTCGTTTTTGGTTATAAAGGTCGAGTTGGATATAGGCATCTTGAACCTGAGCTTGACTTTTTCAAGTTTAAGAGCTTAATTGATATTAGATCATCGTAAGATCAAATTTAAAATAGGATCGGAGAAAAAAAATTCTTTGTACATAAAAAAAGTTAATTAAAAAATATTCTGTTAAATATAAATTAACTTTATTTATTTGATTTATTAATATAAATGATTAAATTATGTGTGACAAATAATAAATAATACTTAAATTATAATATACCCTACTTTGTTCGTCGATTTCAATTTATTTAAACTTTTTACTAAAATATACTAATCAAATTTTTTTTATTATTTGTGAACTTTTTATAAGCACAAATCTTCTATTTCATTTTTATCTCATAAAATCTGTGTGAATTTCCAAATATTTGAATGTATTACAAAATATAAGATTAAAGTTAAATTGTAAATACCTTCAATGTCTAATATTGACACAAATTTTAATATTTTCATTTATATTTTTACAATTTAAAACAATATATAGACAGTATATTCAAATAAAAACATATTTATTTTTATTCTAATTTTATATGTTAAATGTAATAGAAAATTTATTTATCGATACATAATCAGCTATGAATTTATTATTTTTATAATAGGTCAAAGTTTATTGAAATTTCAAAAATTACAAAAGAAAAGTTCAAATTTAACTCGAAATTCGATCAACTCAAATCAAATTCATTAATTTTAAATTGGACCGGCTCAAGCCATTTTTATTTATGCTTAATAAAATTTAATATTATTAAACTTAATTTTGAAAAATAATCACTAGTAAATGTGCAATAGAAAACATTCCACCGTCGATGGCAGCAAGCTGATGCAATCTCCGAACAGCACTTACTGAAAAAACTGGTTACGGAGTCTCCAAGGCCATTGGAGACCCACCGACTTCGTCAAGGCTTGCGGCGACGAGTTTGTAGACTACGACTCCACGACAAATGAGCGCGTCGACAACTCTATCGGCGGGACATTATACGCAGGTTGTGTGTAGAAATGCCGAGCGTTAAGGGGGTTCCCCTGTCACATGCAATTCTAACGTGGATTACTTGTACCTTTGCGCCTGTGACCCTCCAGGAAATTTCTCTCTCTATTTCGACGGTCCATTTGATGGCAAGTTTCAGAAGTCCATTGTGTATCCTCCACCTCTATCGATCGCAGCCATGCAAGACACATCTGAGGGTCACCTTGGTAATATTAGAGGGATGTATTGTGAGAAGTGAGAATATACGCATATGAAGAAGTTGGATAGTTTTTGCGTATTCATCAACTGTTCTTGTGTTCTTTGCAGTTTAACCCCTTTCAAATTCGTCCAGCGTTCGAAATTGAGATCATTTGTATGGTAACAACATTTTTTCTGTTGCACTTTCCTTTTTAAACTTATTCATAGTGGTCCTTCTGTCTCATATATCATGGCTTTGTGTTTTATCAGTAGCCTACAACTTAATGTGTACTGTTGTTTGTGTATTTTCTTCAAGAAGCATGATTCCTGAATCCTGATTAAACTGGAAATGAGCTCAGTACTTTTCCAGGTTGAGATTGTCATTTTGCCATGTATTTAGCCAGAACAAGTTGCACCTCTATCTTGGCACCTGGGGTCTACCTTCCCTGGAACTGGCAATATCTGACTGCAGATTCTTTGTATGGCCTCAAATTTCTTCCGGAATGAAAAAGGTGTAAGAATAGGCCAAGAATATTGCCATCACTAAGGACCACCTACTAACCTTACCTCAGAATCGCACTAATATGAGTCATTCCATGAAATCCTCCAGGACAATGGTACGATATTGACATCCCACTTCGAGTGAAACTTACCTGTTCTATGTATGACGAGACACCTCATCAACAGCTAAACTAAGAATCTTGGCACAAAACAAAAAGAAGAAGAAAAGCAGCAAGCGCATGACAGTTGAAGCATCCACAAACGCCTCCAATGTATTAAACAATTACAAGAAGATAGCTGTTGACAATCCTTCATCCCCTAACCCGTTTCGTGGTTTACATTTATGGGGTTCCAGAATTGTTAGAAAGGCTTAATTATTCCTTTGAGAAAACTTTTGGTTCTAACTGATAAGCTTTTGTGAAGAAGGCAGGCCAACAAAGGTATGTTGACATGATACTACTCACAGTCGTTGCACCAATGAGCATATTCATCACCACGATTTGTAATTGAATGGCCTCCAATGGAGATGCTCCTCCCATTATTAGGCCAGTCATGGCCCCAGGAAGCGATATGAGACCAACGGTTTTGGCATTGTCCAACACCGGTGAAAGGGCTATAACCAAAGCCCTTCTAACTTGCTGTAGAGTGGCCTGACGTGGGGTTGCCCCAAGAGCCAAAGCTGTCTCTACCTGCCAAAGACACTACCAATTTGATTAAGCACCTGGAAAACCTCGACAGATTGCAGATTTCCCATGTTTTCATCAGAATTAATGAATCAAAGATGAGTATCAGGATCTGGACCCTGACAATGGATGATTTGCCAACCAACTTATTTGAGCTACTTCAAACTTACCAGGTTTGTTTGCACTTTTATGTCATCACGGAGCCTTTTCATGGTAACCCCAGTTACTGTCATAGCATTTCCAACCATCATGCCTGCAACAGGTATGATGTATCTTGGAGTGAAGGGGAACACGTTTAATATAACAAGCAAGAACATTGTCACTGAAGTTCCGGCGAGGATCGAAGCTCCGGCTACATATTTTCCTCGTGGAACATGCTTGGCACGTTGACCAGCTGTGTAACCAGCAACAGAGACCTACATGGACGGTTGAACACAATATCAAATTTGATACCCAAAATAGTAAACAAGACAAAAGTTGTCCTGATACGATGTGCAAGAGCTGTGGCAATTAAAGATCTGAGATACTTCTTCAATTTCTCTCGAAAGAGTCGCTTATTGACTATGATCGAGAAATTTCACATCTTTATATCAAGCAGAGGTATGAAGGAGAGAGAACTTTCAATGAAAGTTCCAACAAAATAAACCAGAAGTTCAGTCGGAGGAGAAAAAGATTGCATAACTGGTGCACTCATTTAACTCCAAGTTCAAAACAGTTTTAAAACTTTCATACTTGTACTCAACATGAAATGCTAAAATCTTTCACTCAACAAGATACTCTAAAATCTACTAGCTTTTTAAATATCCCCTGTTTTTTTTCTCTCAGTTCTCTGGAATTATCTGTTATGCATAGAGCATCCATACGAGGAAGTGAACTGACCGATAGAGAGATAGAGGAGTATCAGACTACGGTCTACGAGTACTAACCATGAAAAGGTAAGCTAGAATGATCCAAAAACTCTGTTCCCTACTGAAAATGAACTGCAAAACGAACCCAATTACAGAAAGCTGAAGAAAAGCTCTGACGATGGCATAAACCATTTCACCCTCCAACCCCAGTCTTTGCAAGAAAGACAACAGCACCGCCATGAGCGCCACAGAAGTGGCAGCAAGAGGCTTTAACATACCTTTCAAGAACTCAAATAGCCACTCGAGATCCATTCAGAAATACCCAGAAAAGGAAAAGGCTTCAAACCAGTCAACCGAAGTGTTCAAACACTGCCAACAAGAAGAACGGTCCTATAACAGAGTCCAAAACAGTCTTTGTAAGAAAGAAAAGACAGGTGCTTGGTGGTCTAACAGTGATGGTGGTGAATTTATGTGCAGGTGGTGAAGGAGATAAAACCGTCCCCTAAAAACCGAACGCATCTCGTGGAGTACTTGGTATGGCAGAAACTTGACAAGATAAAGCTATCGAGTGGACACGTATGATTATAGGTGATTTTTGGAAGGTTTTATTAATATTTCTGGCGATGAAAGGAATGGCATCCCCGAAAGTAACGGGACGTACGTACGATTTGATACGAAATGGTAAGCAAATGGCGGTGTGTCCTCATGTGAAAGTGAACGCTTGGTTGTGTTGAGTCGCTTTTTTTTTTTTTTTATTACATTAGGGATCAAAACTTAGTCAAATTAATTCTAAGCTCCTACGACCGCACTCTATATCGCGTTTAGTTAGCGTTTTCAGTAGATAGAGACGAGACAAGACAGGACGGAACAGAATAAGAATTGAAAACAGTGAGATGTTTGGTTGCGATGGACAGAATAGAGATAATTATCTTCGTTCTGAGTACAAAAATGTGTTTGATTGCCGAGGACAGAACAGAAAATAGTGTTAATGACGGACATGCCCCTATAGTATAATAAGAATAGTAGAAGTAATTCATTGATTATTTGATA
>JANKYE010000006.1:3382065-3392561 GCA_032467995.1 Erythroxylum dillonii | reverse complement strand
GACTTCCAGGGAAATTCTGGAATTTTTGAGGTAGAATTAGCCAAAATTGTCTTCATGAAAGATGTAGTTCGTCTTTTTAGCTTTCCGACGATATAAAGTTCGTAAATTTTGGATACCAGAATGAAGAGATATGAATATTACAAGTTATGATGTTGCATGGAGTGTATGAACATGACAGCTATGGTATATTGATGAGAATTGTGGTCTTGATGAACCAAATGAATTGAGATTTGAGAGTTTTATGAAATAAATTTTGGTGTTTCAATTGTTATGGAGTGGTTTTGCATGAGAATAAGTAATTTTGGGAGGATTATAAGTGTTTATGCTGTTAGGAGGGTTGTAGGAAGCATGAAAGAAGGTTTGGAGGGCTTTTGGGAAGCCCCATGTCCGTTTAACGGACCTTCTCGGGTGTAAAAACACTCCTTGTCCAGTCTATGTCCGTTTAATGGACATGGATGTCCGTTTAACAGACATTCTCGAGTCATTTGGCCTCCTAAGCCCGACACATGTCCGTTTAACAAACATTCACGGGAAAAATGACGATTTTTGACATTGTTAGAAGCAGAATCAGGTTTTGTGGTCTTCATAAAAGTTGTAGCTCTTGAAGTCTACTTTCTAATGGTCTAAAAACAAAATCAATCCGACTTCTAGATTGAAAGTTATGGCAATCGCGCCAAGAGAGGTTCAAATCGATTTAAGGTGTAAACATGGTTTATTCTTTTGGCCATAACTCCTTTGTCCAACCTCCAAATTGAGTTATTCTTGAAGCAATAGATTCCTAAGATATTTATATTTCTTTCCATGAAAATTTGTATCATTTGGAGTTAATTTGAGAAAGTTTGCATTAAAGTAAGTAAGAGGTCAGATAGGAGAACATGTTTGGGGTATGAGCACACTTAGGCTTTTTAAGCATATCTTGAGTTATAGAGCACCGATTAAGGTGATTCTTTCTTCAAAGCAAATTAGAGACCTAGAGTTACAATTTTTTTGAAGAAGTCAACTTATGATTTTGGTGATTGATTAGTGTGCGCTCACCACCATTGTGGAATGACAGCAAATGACCCTTCAGGAAAATAAGCACAAGGTTCAAGAATTCAATTCAAGCATGGTGACTGTTTTGTGTGGACACGTCATTGAACAAGTTGAGAGAAAATTTTTGGGATGTTTTGATGGCTAATGAGGGTTTAATGCAATAACCCTTCAAGGTAATATGCATGCTCAAGAAAAGGTATGATCCGTTTCATGATTTTCGCAAGCATTGGACTCTGGAATCAAGCGGGGTCCAACAGAGGTATGAGTGAGCAAGAGGGTTGGGTTTCGAAAACGGAATCCAATATTTATGATATCAGAGCAAGAGGTTTGGGTTTTGAAAACGAGATCCAACGTAGGTGGTATCAGAGCAAGATAGTTGGATTCCGAAAACGGGGTCTAACAGGTCAGGCTGGGCCAAGAGAGGCTTGGATTCAGCACGGCCGTTGCTATCCTTACCTATATTGTTCCAATTATGAGAAAAAGAGATTGTTTCTTTTCTTTCTTTTTTTAATTCACAAAAGTATCTTTTCACTATTCCAAGCATCAAAAGAAAAAGTGTTATAATTGAATGAACCCGATGAAGGCAAAGTGATCTACTATATAATCCCTAATGAATGTAGTCTTAAACCTCTTTGCCTCCAGTTTTCACAAGAGAAACATGTCAGACGTATCTAGATATAGTAATGGATTAGACCAATGCTAGATGAATCTAGACATGATAACAAATTAGATTATGTCAATTCAAGTTGACGACCTAACTTTTTGAAAGGTACGACTTAACGACATCGTTTTAAATTGTCCATTCCTTAACTTAAGATTAAAACAATGTTATTTTAGAGAGTGGCATCATTTACAATAAAGGGCAGGACATTTAAATAATCAAATTAGGCTTCAGGCTTCAGGCTTCGAGTTTTTTGGTCTGACTTGAAGCCTAATTAGCTTAAGGTCAATTTCAAGATTTAAGGAAAAAAAATAGTTAAAGGTTTGGATCTAGGCCCAACCCATTACTATTCACACATTTAATAATGAAAGTCAACTACTTAAATGTATTGAAAATTTAAATTATATTTAATATGAAATTGGTGCTTAGATTTCAATTATATTTAATATGAAAATGATGTATGACAAAAGTGTGATGTATGCAATGAAGTCATTGTTATTATAACTTACAAAAAAATCCTAAACTTATATGATTTTGTAATCCTAGTCCAAAGTTTAAAAAATAAAGCTAAAATACTCAAAATTTCAATTTCCTGTGAAAATAGCTCGATGTTAATCTTTCCGTTAACAATGCTAACATGGCATGCAATGCAATGCAAGTTTTTTATATGATCCATGTGGTTGCCACCTATACATTATTTTCCAACTAATTGATATTTATTTTATTAAAATTTAAAAGATAAAACCCAATTTTGCTAAAAATTTGAAACCAATTCGGGTGTTAATTTATTTGGTATTTTGTCTGCTGAGTTTGTTGCCGATTGTGGAGTTTCAATTATGATTGCTTCAACCCTAGTTTTTTGGCTACTTCCCTTCCTATCATTGCTCCACTATTTTTATTGGGATTGCAATTGCTTGTTCTTCCCCGGTACATTTTATGTTTTTGCTCCTTCCCCATTTTGTTACGCCATGCTTTGGTACATTTACTCTACTCATTACATTTTCAATTGCGATTGCTTGTTCTTCCTTGGTGCATTTTATGTTTCTACTTCCTGCCATATTGACTGGGGAGCTCCTATTGCAATTGTATAACTTATATATATATATTATAGGTATTTCTTTAACGGTTTTTATTAGGCTTATTATTTCCTTTATTTGTTCAACAATTTTAAGCTTACTTTGCCTTATTATTTTCATAATATGACTTACCTGTAGAAGTTGGTATTACTACACTTAAGAGTATAGAATTTGATACTCCTCTCGTAACATAATATGGTAAACTATTGAAGTAGTTGAAAGTAGTTAAAAAGTATGCCTTTATTTATTTGAAACCATTAATTCTCCTTTTCTTTTATCTAATAAACTCAACATGTTACTAAAAAAAAAGAGAAACAAGAATGCATAGAGTTGTTTTCTACGTAATGTCAATCATTTTATCATTGCTTCATCCTTAGCTTTCTTATAATTTAATTTTTATTTTCTTTATTCTGATGCATATTCTCATTTGACGCAATACATTTTAATTGTTTTTTCCTTTGAATTGCATTATTTTGACCCCTATCATCTTACTCTGTTTGTTCCTGCACCTATGCTTTATTAATAATTTTAATTGGTTTTGGGATTAAGCTTAGACCATACAGGAATACAAAACAAATTCAGAAGTAAATGGCAAGAAATATATTGATATAAAGGATAGAAGTTCATTGTTGATGGGAACTTTGCAATTTGATGTGTTATATGTATAAACATATATATTTGATGACTAATACTAGGATGCTAAATTTTTTTTATATTTTCGATCATATTTGTAATGCATTGATGTATGAGGGCAAGCAGGAGTTTCAAGATCAAGATATATATAAACTGGTAATTCTTTGTAAGTGAATTTAGTACTTAACTAATATTTTATATGTATATATTGATTGCTCATTCATTTATCTCGTCCTTAAATGTGTACATATATATGTAAAAGGTCAAAATTAGAGCAAGTAACAAAAGTTTAGAAGGTTGAAAGCCTACCAAGTTATAAGAAATTAGGTTTCCAAAGTAATCACTAATTCTCCAAGTATGCTTAGTACTTTATTGAAACAAAGCTTAACCACATTGTGTTAATCATATCTAACTACATCTTGTGTATTATAGGAAAAAATGGTTGCAAATAAATATACTTGGCTTTTATTGCATCTACACTTAGTATATATTTGACATGTGAAGAGCGTGAAGGAATTGGTAATGGATTCAAGAATGTTAACAGAAGCTAAAAGGAATACTCTCAATTTTGCCAAGAGAAGACACTGTGTTCAATGGTAAAACATGATTGGTAAATTTTATTACTATATTTAGTATATAATATAGATTTCGTTATTCTGATTCATTTTTTTGATTCCGTGTATTGACTATCCTAATTGTAATGACTAGATAAAGTTAAAAATATCAAAGCTAACCCTAATATTGGTCAAAATTTTTATTAATAAAATAAGACAAATATAAGTATTGCCCTTATATTTTTCAATGCATTGTGATTATTTCAATTATAGCTTATATGATGTTAATTATTATACAAGTAAAGAATGATCATTCAAATTGTAGGTATTTTTTAAGTATGTGGTTTTGGTAAAAGAGTTGGGTTTTTGTTATTGTAAAAAATTTTGCTAGACATCTTCCGTATGATGGGGTAAGATTTTTATCTGCAAGATTCATTGTTACATGCAAGAAGTAAGTTTATACGGTAATTCATAAACATTTCAAAATTTCATATAAAGTTTGATATTACTTTTTATTTATGTGTTGTAGGTTTCGTGTGACTATTATTGTGGACGTCTAATGTATCTTAGCAAACATCGTTCTTCGAGACAAAGCTTTTGTTTGCGTATATTTTATTAGTTTATATTCATGTCACTAAAACTCCTAGTTATGTGCTTTAGGAGCATTTAATGGATTTATAAATATTTATATTCCAAAGTTATTCTAATATGTTAAAATATAATTGCGTCATAAGTTTTCATGTGTTTAAAGATGCATTGTGGCAAATGCCACAATTGTTAAAATTCCAATACAATATATCAATTTGCAAAAGACAACAAAATATGTCAATTTTGCAAAATACAACTCAATATATCAACTTGCGAAACATAAATAAAGCAATCCTACATAATATACAATTTATAAAACACAAAACAATACACAAATTTGTTAAAATTCCAACACAATATAACAATTTACGAAAAGAAATCATAATATACCAATTTACAAAACAAAAATAAACCAATCCAATATAATATACCAATTTGTAAAACACAAATGTATAAGTCTAACATAATTTACCAATTTGCTAAGTTCAAATTCGTATCCAAATTAACAATACAACATTCAAATATATATCCAAATCATAATACAATATTCAAACATGGATCATTTTGTTGCAGATTCACCATCATAAATTCGAGACTTTTTTGGAGTTGATCTTTTTACTCTTAGTTTGAATCTTCTCCTGTTTGTAGTTATTGTTTGAACATTTACATTTTGGGAAGTTTAAGTTGGTTTGTATTCTGAAAATTGACTTCCACCCATTTGTTAAACGTCATAAACAAATAATATTCTATTAATAATTACGAATAAATAACAAATAATTAGCCCAAAAATTATAATTTGGTAACAAACTATAAAATAAGTATTTCCACTAATTTCTCCAAATATTATTTTATATCTTTGGGCGGTCTTTATATATATATAAATATTTACAATATGCAAAAAAGTTTAGGGAAATTAAAAATTAAAGTGAATATTTACTTACCACCTTATTCTCCTTTCTTAAGATAGATGCTGCAATATTGGATCCTATAGATACTAATTGTCTAGCCTTTTTCTTGCACCACTGTCAATGTTAGATGTAGGGCGTCAAATGTTTTGGTGGTCTTCATTGTTTTCATTGCATTATACATGTACAATTTGTAAGAATATTTAGCATGTGTACCATCACCTTTAGTAATTTTAGATTGTCTTTGATGTTAGTCTTTTTATTTTTTTGCATCCTCTTTTATTGTGACCAACAATATTGACATCTCGTGTGAACTCCAACTTTGCTTAACTTATTTAGATTCCATAGTTCTTAACCTTTATCCCTTATTCTAGAATTTTTTAGCTTTCTAGACATTTTTTTAATTGGTGGAGGCAAAATGGGTTGCAAATTTTTAGTCTTCAAGCAAAATTTTGGACCATTAATAGGTTATATAACATGCTGATAACTCTTTAAATAACATTCTTATTTGTAGTATCAGCTTATATACTCATCGATATCTTCCCTTTAGTATGATATACAAGCATATGAATGCTTACATGAGATTCCTATAAAATCCCAAACCCTACATTGACATTTACCTGCAAAATTTGTTACTTCAAACTTCAAACTTTAAACTTCTGTTTGTCTTGGTCATACAATACCTTGCTTCCCATTGTGCAATGTTTATCTTCTTTCTTACTATTATACATATACCATCAGTGGATTTGATCAAGCTTTTTAATCAGGCTTTATAGATGAATAAATTAAATTTCTTTAGTATATTGTTGTGAACAATTTCACACTTCGGTCTTCTGCTGAAAAATGCTTTCACAAAAGTCTCAGAATTCCTTATGTTAAAGTCATTGTAAGCCTTTTTTTTTTTGAAACATTCTTCAACTAATCCATTATTTCCTCAAATTCCACTTCTGTTATGCAATTGACCACCTTTTTTTAGAAACATTCTTCAACTGATCCATTATTTCCTCAAATTCCACTTTTGTTGTGTAATTGACCGCTTGCTAAATAAGCTCCTGTATGTGTAGCCATACAATTTACTTCAATTTACATAAACATGTCATATGCATTTTCTTTGCTCAATTTTTGGGAAGATATTCTTTAATGCATCCACTAAAAAGATATTCTTCAATGCATCCACTAAACCTAAAAAAAATGAATGCACAAAACAATATAACATAAGTATGATAATACAAAACATATAAATAAATAAGCAATAAGAATAAGTATGATAATGCAAAATATATATATATATAGAAAAAGAATGCTCCTTTTGTTGACCTCTTACAAAGCCCATGAATTCCCACTTATATTTAGATCTTAGGTAAGAAGACTTAAAAACTAATGCCAAGATTGGTAATTCTCTCCTTAGTCATAGCCTAACATATAGGGTTCATATGATTTTTTCCATCACGCCTAATTGTAGCTAACAAAGCACTTCCAAGAAAAGTCTTCAAAAAAATCCATCCAAGGAAACCATACTTTAATGCAATAAATCCCACGTAAAACCTCTTAAACATTGGTCGTCCGGAATTTTCATTAAGTTAATTTTGGATAATGAATTGGCCTTCTTTATTAGCCCGTTGTAATTCTTATCCATAAGACCATAATTTTGCATAATGCCCTTTTATAGATGCTTGTATCATCATAATAGCTTCACATTTTCCCCATAGCATTAAGATTTAGACACCTGCAGCACATACTTCATTTGAAGATCATCTATCATCTTCCTAATTGGTCAATTAAGGTTCCTCCTAAACTTGTGCAATAATTCTTTTGCAATTCACTTCGTAATTGTTTACTTGTTTCTTTGCACTTTTTTGCAAGTATATTTGTTTTTTAATATCTTAACTCAAAAGGATTTTCTGTCTCCAATCCATCAAGCATAAATCCTAAAGGGACAATGTGGATCACAAACAGCCTTCATTCTCACACCAAATCTCGTTGTTGAAACATCATATTTATTTGTAATTGCATTATTTCTGATTGCCTTCCTAAATTGAACCTCATCCTTAAACTTCATGCCAACTTCAAATTGAAAATCTTTCATGTCTACATTTGATTAAAAACAATATATTTCTTCCTTCTGTCAGAAGCCTCAAACCAACCATCATCATTACATAATGGTGATTAAAATTCAACATCATTATCTTCATATTCCCTACTTCTTTTTGTGAATTCTTTGAATAAGTTCACTCTTCATTACTACATTTTCCACTGGTCTAACCACGTCCAAAACATTATCACATTCAAATTCATTGCCTAGCTTCTTTCCATACTTCTTCTCATTACCTCTCACACTAACATATTTTTCATCATTAGTTCCAAAAAATTCATCATCTTTGGTATCATTTCTTGATTCACTCATCTCCATGACAACAAAATTTTCATAACCATGCTCATAATAAGTTTCAACTTTTAGTTGTTTAATTCTTCGGCACACTGAAGCATCGATAACATGTCCTTATCATGGTATAAGTTCAACTCTTTTAAGTATCCCATTGGCTCTTCTTGAAATTTATAAAACATATATAGAACTTTATATCCTTTATCTTCCAATACTCCTTCTAGTATTAACATACTAAGTTCAACACCAATATCCTTCTTCCTTTTGATCTTGCCCCCAACATGTTTGTTGTTGTCATTTCTTTCCAATATTTTATTATATTGAAATTCAAAATTGACCAACATCTGCATTACAAAGACTTTTATTATTAGTTTCAAATGAAAGATTTAAATGTAAGTTTCTAACAAAACATATTAATTAGCAAACACAAGAAATAACTTAGGCTGCATTTTCCATTAGTCATGAACTAAATATGAAGGTTTTATTAGTTCTTATTATAACGAATACTAGGTATAAAGATAGACTTAAATGATTAAAGTACTATCAAAACCAATACCACAAGGATTATGCATAAAACTTTGACTCTTTTAAAGTTAAAGAACAAGTCTATAAATCTAGTAGGCTCTTTGGATTGTTATGATAGTAAGAAGGAAATGATGCTAACACCTTTAGAGGGGGAATGTATACACACTAGGATTATGCATGAAACATATGTATTACTTTTTATTGAACACACTTCGCTAGATTTATCATTCCCTGAACAAAAATTAACGAAAGCTCAAACATATGCTTTAATAAAATTTTTGTTAATTTAAATTTTCCAACTCAAATAATAAAAAAGAATCTAAAATTGAATACAATTAGAGTATGGGTAATCTAGGGCAGAACCGACACTTTTTGCTTAATAAGTGTGTCTAAAAAGAGACTATGACATGACATATAATTAAGCAACAAATCTAAACTTTCCAACCTCATTGTTTAATAAAGGAAACATCTTCTTCATTTATTTAGTTATCATAGTATTTTGCATCATATTCATATGTAAAACAAAAAACTTAAGAAACTATATGGCATTTAGAGATTTTTGAGTATCGATAAAACAGTGACGTCAACTTTGTTTTGTAATAACAAGAACAAATTAAAAGTCTTAAGCTAGTATTTGTTTTTAAAGCCATAAGAAGTAATGATCTAAAATTAACACCAATTATTGTTATATAATTATCAATAATGGTAGTAAGATTTCTGTGAACTTAAAGGTGGAGTATACATAATACTTCCTTTAGGTTTGCTTCTAGAGAACCAATGCTTTAACATAATTGGAAAAATGGGAAACTGTAAAGGCAAAAATCTTTTCAAAGTTGTTCAAAATCTTTAGTTTCCATGATCATAATAAAAAGCCATAACTATAAATCAATTAGACATGAAAATTTATAACAATTCATAATGAGAAAGAGGATGGGAAACTATATAAATTCACAGTCAAATTGGTTTCAGGTACTTAGCAAGATTAGGTTTATATTTTAAGATTTAACAAAATAAATACTAATTAGTTGAAAAATATTATACACGTGATAGCCACATAATGTATACAAAAAGTTGACATGACACGTTGTTAATGGAAAGGTTAATGTCGGATTATTTTCGTAACAAATTAAAAGCTCAAGTATTTTAACATCACTTTTTAAACTTCTAATATTACAAAATTGAGAGAAATTTGAGATTTTTTTAAATAATTTACTCATCATTTAACAATGTAATTAATGGCATCTTCATGAAAGAGATTGCTCATCATTTCTTATAAATGAAGGGTTAGCATTACTTTTGTACTCCCTCTGATTCATAATAAGTGATGTTTTAGATACATTTTAATTATTCAAAATAAGTGTCATTCTTGACTTTGTATATATGTTTATAATTTTACTTCCAAAATTAACCTTTAATTTCTCTCACATCTTAATTATACAGATTACACAGATTATATTTTCAAGGCACTTTAACATGTAATTAATAAGGGTATATAAGACATTTCATTAACTTTTTTAATAAATGTGCATTCCTCTAAAACGATATTTATTATGAATCGAAGGGAGTATTCATTATCGAAGAATCTAGAGCTTTTGTTTTCTCAGCGTGCTTACTCTAATGAAAAGTATACTCTACTCTTGTTATTGGATCATCAACATCAGAAATTTAGGGTTTCTTTCAGTTTACATCTTTAAGGCTTAACCTATCAAATGCACCAACTATGAAAAGATTGATCCAACATAACCTTTCTCGGTTGAGCGTCATACAATCAGTCCGCCTAAGCATTGGATCCACAATCTTACTAGGTTTAGATAATCTAGTTTAGGCCTTGACTTGAGAGTTCTGAATGCACCTGACGTAAGCCTGACATCATTCTTTCTTGAGAGAGCCGAACATTGCCGGCTGATGTTCGAGTCCAAATACAATGCACCGTCAGATTCCTGCACGAGGAGCAGTGTTACGGATACCGTTCCGTACCGGCCTAAATCCGGTACCGGTACCTTGACTTTGGTACTGGGTTTGAATACCGGTCGGTACCGGTCCATTTCGGCTGTACCGGCCGGTACCGGCCGGTATTCAAAATACCGGTTAAATACCGGCCGGTACCGGAATTTTTAAAAAATTGGGGGGTTTTTTTGC
>JANKYE010000006.1:3322574-3339913 GCA_032467995.1 Erythroxylum dillonii | reverse complement strand
TAAGGAGTAGGGTCAGCTATGTTTATTTTGTTGATTTCTTGACAATGTTGGGAATAAGTGAAAAGTTTGTATAATTGTTGTCTCTCATGATATTCATGTAATGTAGAGCAGATAAGATTTCTTCCTGTCTTTCTTTATCGTTCACTGTTTATATCTTTTCTTATTGTTTAATTTCAACTTTCTCTTGTGGATGTTGAAACTTTGTATCATATGAGTGAATGCCTTGTTTTTGAGTTCTGTAAAATTATGTCAATTGTGGAAGTGGGATATTGTGAAAGGTTTTGAAGTTTTGGTTATTTCATTAATGAGTTCGGCATCTTTCTTTACTGTAGGTGCCAGCTTTGGAACATGATGGGAAAATCATTGGCGAGAGCCTTGATCTCATTAAGTACCTTGATAGCAACTTTGAAGGACCATCTCTTCTCCCAGATGTAAGACGTGTGTGGTTGTCCGGCATCACTCAATCTACACTTATAGCCGTGGTATTTAATTGAATTCTGCTGTAAAATTCTGCAGGATCCTGCCAAGAAACAGTTTGCAGACGAATTGCTTTCTTATACCGATACGTTTAATGGCACAGTGCTTAAATCATTTAAGGGAGATGCTCCGAAAGAAGCTGGTAAGTTTTGGTGACTTAATCATTTCATGGATGGGTTCTGTGTTATAAACTTCATCCCTAAATCAGCAAATGTGTTACAGGTCATGTTTTTGATCATCTGGAAAATGCTCTTCATAAGTTTGATGATGGTCCATTCTTCCTTGGTCAATTCAGTTTGGTACGCCTGAAATGGTTTAATATTAGATTTGATTGTATCTGATGAATGACTTTTGTAGATTTTAGTGTTAAATTATTTAGGTCGAATTTGCTTAATGATCTCTTTCTCCTCCTCTTATGGAACTGGTTGTTGATTCCTCAGGTAGATATAGCCTATATTCCTTTTATTGAAAAATTCCAAATCTACCTATCAGAAGTGTTCAAGTATGACATAACTGCTGGCAGACCAAAACTTGCTAATTGGATTGAGGTACTTTGTTCTTTCATTCTGTTAATCTTTTATTTATAGTCATATGATTGGCTTATTTCCCACATGCCTGAGATGTTCATCATTGGCATTTTGTTGTATATGCTCTTACTTTGACCCTGGGATGATGATTCATTATAATACAGTAAACTTTCAAAAAGTATGGTTGGTAGCTTTTTAGTAAAATTTTATAAGATTGGAAGTACGGATGGCTGATTGGGTCCGGCAGGATTGGGAGAGAACTGATACAGTAGTCGAGATGGGGGGGGTTTGAATCGCCTTACTTACGCTCTCTCGATCGAGCATGTAGTACAGAGCTTGTCTAGTGCAAAGTATTCAGTTGGCGTGATTTGTAGGTTATTGCGTCAATTTTGAGTTGTACTCAGTGCACATTCAAAAATTAACGACTACAGACTCTTCCGTTTTTATAAAATTAAAAAAAAGTTGAAAATTTTATTGGTCAAATGATATCGTTTTGGTATGTTATTTTTAATCCGACCAGTCTAAGTTTTGGACCATATATTGCAAAGGACGCTTCTGCTGATCAACTCCTTTCTTCAAAAATTGTGGTGCAGGAGCTGAACAAGATTGAAGCTTACAAGCAAACAAAGAAAGTTGATCCTAAGGAACTGGTTGAGCTTTACAAGAAGCGCTTCTCGGTAAACCCGCGATTGTACTTGGCAGAAGATAGTTTAGTGCCATAGTGAAGTTCATGTCCATTCTTCTAACTAGCAGCTTCCGAATGTTTTTCATTTCAGGGACAGTGAGCAGGTCACTAGTTTATACATACTTAAAGAATAAGGATTCCGTACGAGGTGCATACAAACTAGCGAGAGATTAGTTACTGGATCCACCAATAAATACTGTGGCCTCGACGGAAAAAAAAAAAAAAGAATTAAGGATTCTCTTTCTGGAATTAAGGATTCTCTTTCTGTGTTACAGTCATGAGATGCTTGTGTTTTGTTGCATGAGAAGTAAAAGATTATACCCCTTGTCTAGTCAATGAAAATCTTATATTGTTAATGTCTGAATAATCGGAGTTTTGAAAAATTGGATCAAAAGTTAAACTGATAAGACGAGATTTACGGTTTAAAAGATTTATTAAATCATTATAAAATTTACTAAAAATCGAATAAAATTAAAAAATAAAAACATGATTGAATAAATTTGTTCTTATTCGTTAAAAAATTTAATTAAAAAAGAAGTTATTAATGAAAATTATTCGATATGGTTTAATTTATAAGAAAAAAGATTATTTTTATTAATTTTTTACATGCTGATTAAGTGTCAATAAAATGAACAATTTGAAATTCAATTTAACTACGAATTGTATATATAAATAATTTTAAATAAAATTTTTATATCAAAGTTTACATATACAAGTATAGTAAAATAATAATTAAGTAATATACTTTAAACATTAAATAATAATTGAGAAATTGTTAAATTTTGAGTTGTTAATTAAAAGTAAACATTATATATATTATATTCAATAACTATTTCATTGTATTGCATATTTAGATTGCGCTAAATATATAATATATGAATTTATTTGTAAAATTTAAAATGAATTATAATTTTTCATAATTTGTATTTAATTTTAACAATTTGTAGTGTTTAAATCATGCTTTATGACATATTAAAATTTTGACTCAAAAAGTATTATTATATTAATTATAAACTTATTTGAAAAACAGTTTAAAGACAATTTTATAAATGACTTAGTTAGATATTTTATTATAATGCTTATTTTTTATCAAAATATTTTTATTAATTTATTATTTTTAAGCGATTACATATTTAAAGATAACATTGCCTTGGCTATTCAAAATCGTATCACCAGGGATACTAAGAACAAATTCGATGATAAAAGAGGAACAGAAAGATAGGAAACGAAATGATCTCAAATATGTGAGAATTTTCCAAATTCCAGCTAGTTTCAATGCCCATATATGGTCCAACATTATGTAATTAATGTATTTTTGTTGCAGTAACAATCAATGAACTCGATGAAAGCACATTGATATATTTTTCTTGCGATTTTCTAGGGGGAATAGATCCTCTGTTCTCGTAAATCAGTTCTTATCCGATTTCATTAAATCTTATATACTCATTTATGTGGGGCTCACATAAATACGTGAATAAAATTAAATGACATATGGTTAGAACACCCTAACGAGTACAAAAGATTTTATTCCTTTTTTAGGTCCCTAATCTCCTATATCTTTCTAAAAAGTACACCATGGATTTTGTAATGTTGAAAGATTAGAGGAATTCCAAAAACATAAACTTTCCAAGCGAAAAAGCAATGGCACGAGATATTTTGATTTCTCCACATTTAGTTTATTCGTTATTCTAACATATGTTACCGTTGAATATATGTTGAAATGGCTTACATTTGGTATCGGAACATAAATACCTCTACCTTGTTTTAGTTTTTGGAGAATTTTGAATTCTAGAAATAAAAATTCATATTCTCAAATTTTTATTTTAGAATTGTTTTTGGAAGTTTTTTTTCGATTAAAGGTAGAACTATTAAATTAAGTATTTTGGAAGTGTTTCTACATTTATAAAATAAGTTTTTGTTGTATTTTTTTGATTTACTTTTGTTTGAAATTTGACGGGTCACAAATCGAGTCGTTATGACCCAGCTACAGGTTAAAGAAGAGTCTTTCACTAGACGATATCATTTTGTTTGTTTATTAAAAACAAAATTCTAGCCAACTAAACTAAAGGTGTTATGTTGATATATTATGCATTGAAATCGTATTTGTATAAAATGTTCAACACGAATCAACTTTTCACTTTTTGCATGGAGCGCATGGTGAGCCTTTGCCAACTGAACTGAAGGTGTTATGCTGATATATTATGCGTTGAAATTGTATTTGTATAAAACGTTCAACATGAATCAATTTTTCACTTTTTTCTTCACATAATTATTATGCCTATATTTTTGCATTGTGAATAAAATTTTGTATAAAATGTTTTAGTGATTAATTATTAGGCTTAGCCACAACAATCCTAATTATATAAAATTATATATTTATGTAATTAAACACATAAAAAGTTGAAGCATTTAATCACAGTTAATTATTTTAGTATAATAAATTTAATCCTATATGAATTTTTATTATATTTGAATGGTTAGTTAGGATGAAATATCAAGTCATCTTTTTTCTAATTTTCTCATAGGTATTAGGAATTGGAATACAATTCAATAGTTTTATGATAAAGTTTAACATAAATATGTTTGAATTAAAAAATTTAACCCACAAACTTTTTTATGTCATTTGATTTATGTCTTTTAAGATATGTTTAACATTGATAATGTATATATATAGATTGTTAGCATCAATTTATTGATAAATAGCATTTATGTTTAAATTATTTAGCTATTCAAATTGTTGGTTTCTCTTATGCAAGTTGTCAAATTCCCAAATTGATGAGAGAAAACTATAGGATTTGAAGAGAAAGAATTATTTTTCTTCTGGGTTGGATAATGGATATTGATTATGCTATCTAAAAGGATTAATCACCTAAGGTAACTGAGGCCAGTATTGCAGCTGAAATTGCTCTTTATGAATGTTGGGAGCTATCTAATTGCCTAAGTATGATGTTCACAAAAACCAAAAATTATGTTGGCATTCGTGGTTCTACAAGGCTCACCGGCATGAGCACATCATGAAGATGAGAGACATTACGACTCATCTAAAGAAACTCAAGGTTGAGATGTGTGATTATATCCTCATACATTACATTTTGAACACTCTTTCACCATCATACAGACCCTTTAGAATCTCTTATAATATGTATAAGGATAAGTGGTCAATAATTGAATTAATGACGATGTGTATTTAAGAGAAAGCGAGATTGTTGATGGAACAAGGAGAGAGTTTGCAGAGTGAACATTTGGCTGTTCAAGGAGAGAAGTAAAATGAAGCTAACTTAAGAGGAAAAGGTCAAATACCTGCCTAAGCTGACATTAAGAAAGAATCTAAGTGCTTCTTTTGCAAGAAAAAATGACACGTGAAGAAAGATTGTGTCAAACATAAGGAATGACTTGAACAAAAAAAAGGTAATCTACTCTCACAAGTTTGTTTTGAATCTAATATGGATGAAGTTTGTCATAACTTATGGTAGATTGATTAAGGTTGTATAATCCATATTACAAATGAGTTACAGGGTTTGCAAAACCCAAGGAACTCAATGGGAAGTGAGCAATATATCTTATCTGAAAACAAGATACGTTTATGAGTGGAGGTTGTTGGGGATTGCAATTTAATTTTATGTATTGGTTTTGTTCTAAAATTATAAAAGACATTTTATTGATTTTAGTTTCAAGACTTGTACCTTTTAGATATTCCTTTCATATTTCAAATGAACCTTTAAAGTTAAATTATAAATTTGAATTTGTTGGGAATGGTACATTATTTGATGGTCTTTTCTATTTTAGTTTATAAGATAATACCTGTTACAATGCAACACATGTTTATTCTAGAACAAAATGTTGTGTTATGTGGAACCAGAGATTAGGATATATCTCCGTAGAAAGGATTAAAAGATTGATGAATAAAGAAGTACTTAGTACTTTGGATTTTACTGATTTTGAAACTTGTATGGACTATATAAAGGGAAAACAAACCAACAAATCAAAGAAAGGTGTCAAGAGAGGTTAAGATATATTAGAGTCATACATACAGATATTTGTAGTCTAGACACAAACCTATACAATCATAAATACTTCATCTCATTTATAGATGATTGCTCACGTTATTTATATCTCTACTTGCTTCATAATAACAACGAAGCACTATAAGCTTTCAAAATATTCAAAGTTGAAGTAAAGATCGTGAGCTTTGATAAAGGTGGGAATACTATGGTAGATACATTAAAGGTGGACAAGCACCTAGTCCTTTTGCAAGGTATCTTCAAGAAAGTGGGATAGCAACCCAATACATTATGCCTAAATCTGCGAACCAGAATGGTGTGACATAAAGAATAAATCGAACATTATTGGACATGGAATGGAGCATGCTAAGTAGCTCCAAACTTTATAAGTCCTTGTGAACTGAAACTCATAAGACGACAATTTATATATTAATCTGGGTACCAACTAAAGTTATTACAAAGACACCATTTGAGTTATTTAAAGGTTGGAAACTGAGTTTGCGACATATACATGTTTGGGATGTCCGTCTGAAATGAGAATTTATAATTCATAAGAGAAGAAATTGGACCTAAGGACTATAAGAATGTATTTCATTGGATATGCCTAAAGATCTAAATGATGTAGGTTTTATTATCGCTAGAATTATGGAATCAAAAAATGAAAAATTTCTTAAAAATGTCTTGCTTAATTTCCAATAATGATCATTGGGATGCTCAGCCTTCTCCCTCAAACAATAAGGTGATTATCATTCACAACGCTCCTCAGGTTCAGATAGATGTTGTACAACTAATTTTTAAAATTCAATAGACTACGATCAACATAAACAACAATCAAGAAATTTCACAAGTTGTTGATTATTCGATAGATCTAGTTATTCAAGAATTACCTGAAAGCATTCAACAACCAATTGAATAATAGACTCCACATGAGGATGTTGGTGCAACATTAAGGAGATCTACTAGAATAAGGAAATCAATTATTACTAGTGATTATATTATATATCTACAAGAATCTAACTATAATACAGGAGTCGAGAATGATCCTAAAATGTTTTCATAAGCCATGAGTTACAAAGAATCAAATTTATGGTATAATGTTATAAAGGAAGAAATGAATTCTATGAAGAATAAAGATGTTTGTGATCTTGTTGAGTTTCCCAAAGAAGCAAAATCGATATGCTGCAAATGAGTATTTAAAACAAAGAAAGAGTCATTAGGCAATGTTGAGAGATAAAAGGCAAGACTCGTTGCTAAAGGATTTACTCAAAAAGAAGGAATTGATTACACAAATACATTTTCTCCTATTCTAAAAAAGATTCACTTCGTATAATTTTGGAATTGGTTACTCATTTTGACATGGAATTACATCAAATAGATATTAAAATGACTTTCTTAAATGGTGACCTAGAGGAAGAGGTTTACATGAAACCAGTATAAAGATTCTCCTCTACTAATGATGAGCATTTAGTCTTAAAAGATCCATATATGGATTTAAACAAGCATCCTATCAGTGGTATTTGAAATTTTATGATGTTATCTCATCGTTTTATTTTGAAGAAAATATTATGGATCAATGTATATATCAGAAGGTTAGTGAGAGTAAAAATTGTTTTCTTGTATTATATGTGGATGAAATATTACTTGCAGCTAATGATATTAGTTTGTTACATGGCGTGAAATAATTTCTCTAAAAAAAATTTGAAATAAAAGATATCTGTGATGCGTCTTATGTCATTGGCATTAAGATCTATCAAGACAAATTTTGTGGTATTTTTGTTTTGTCTCAAAAAACCTATATTAATAAAGTTTTAGAAAGATTTCAGTTGAAAGATTATTCCCCAAGTATAGCTCCCATTGTGAAAGGTGATAGGTTCGATTTAGACCAATTCTTGAAAAATAATTTTGAAAGGGAACAAATTAAAAACATTTGATATGCTTTTGTAGTCAGAAGCCTAATGTATAATCAAGTTAGTACAAGACTTGACATTGCATTTGCTATTGGAATGTTAGGTAGATATTAAAGTGACATATGATTAGATCACTGGACTAGAGAGCTGCAAAGAAATTATTGAGGTATCATTAAGGGACCAAAGATTACATGCTTATGTACAAACGAACCATCAATTTAAAGGTAATAGGGTACTCAGATTTAGATTTTTCTGGGTGTGTTGATTAATGGAAATCAACATCAGGTTATATCTTTATTTTTTCCAATAGACCTATATCTTAGAGGAGTGCCAAGCAATCTTTAACTGCTACTTACACCATAAGGACTGAGTTTATTTCTTATTTTGAGGTCACATGACATGGTGTATGACTAAAGAGTTTCATATATGGGCTTAAACTTGTAAATTCCATTTCTAGGTCATTAAAAATGTATTGTGATAATTCAATTGTTTTTTTCTGGCTAAAAACAACAAGAGTGGTAGTTAGAGTGAACACTTCGATATTAAGTTTTTATTTATAAGGGAATGTGTTAAGGAAAAGAAAGTGGTCATTAAACACATTAGTACTAAATTGATGATAGAAGATCTTTTAACAAAAGGCATGTCACTAATGAAGTTCAAAGATCATGTTGTTAGAATGAGATTGTGTTCCATTATATAGATTTCATTGTATGGACAATGTTGTTTTCGTAAAACTCTTATATTATTTTCTTATATTATGATGTACATTATTGAATTTTGAGAAATTTGATTCTTTTGGACCTAAAATAAACATACAGTTTTATTAAGTAATGTTACTATATTCTAGTTGATATAAAATATGGTATATTGTAACATGTGAAAGATAATATTCAACTACTAGATGAAATATGGAAAAAGTAGAAGAATGTGAAAATTTAATGTGAAAATTTTCCACATTCTAGATTCCCATAAATGGTATAACATTATGTATTTAATGGATATGAATATCTTGTTTTTGTGGTAATAATCAATATGCTTGATATGAACGCATTGATATATTTATTAGTTAAAGCTTGGTTTAAAAATGACCCTTTTTTGTTTTTATAGTTAAGTTCCATTCTAAATCTTAAACCAATCATTTATTAGTTAATGTTTGGTCTTTGGCCGTCAAATCTCCTTGACTTGGTTAACTTTGTCTTTAACTTTCTAGCCCTACCTTTACAGCATTCACATAATTGGCTGATATGCTCGTCGCTCATTAAGCATCGTCATTTGCCACAAATTGGAAATGATCAGGTGGAATACAAAATAGAGTTGTAATTATGTGTTTGCTTAAATCAACATTACATCATATCAAACATCACTAAAATGATCATGTTTATCAAACATATTGAAGTCAAAGGCTAAAAGTAGAAAAAAAAGGCTACAAGTTTATGTTGAGATCGCCTGTGTCTAATTCCACAAACTCAGGTTGTTGGAGTTTGTTAACTTATGATATATAGAATTGCGTAGTTATGGAGATATTTCCATATAGTGTTTGATGTAAATAAGGAAAGTATCTTTAAGAGCATATATTCAACTTGTATATATGTACATCTTTGACAGCAATAATACTTGACTTTCTCTGCATATTTTTCATGGTATCGGAGCAGAGATCCTAATACTCTAAACCCTATAATACCTAGCCTCCTCGCTGCTTCATCCTTATCATCAACAACATGACTGAATCGGGTTTTATCATTCCAAACGTAGATCAGCAGAGTTGTGTGGATGTCATATCCCCATACTACATACATGCCTCTAATAATCTTGGTTAGATCTATGTGAGTGAACTTCTCCATGATGCCAATTATGGAGAATGGGTAAATGACATGAGCAATGTGTTATTTACCAAGAATAAGATTGGCTTCGTTGATGGTACAATACCTATGCCTGCACAAGGCTCAGCGGACTTGATGCATTAGATGCGATGTAACGTAATCGTCAAAGGCTAGTTGAAAAGTGCCACGGACAAGGATGTCAGAAGTAGTGTCAGGTATGCGAAGACAACTCAAGAAATCTGGGTTGATTTGGAAGAAAGATTTGGAAGAGGAAGCACACCTAGAGCCTATGAGCTCAGACAAGCGGTAATGCTTTTACAATAGGAAGGAATGTCTATGTCTTCATATTACACAAAATTAAAAAGCTTATGGGATGAAATCCAGCCGATTTCACCCTTTCCAAGATGCAATTGTGGTGGCTATACCTTTGATATACAAAGATAGATAAGTGCAATGAGAGAAAGAGAGCAGTTATATGATTTTCTAATGGGTTTGGATAAAGTTTTGAGACAATTAAGACACAAATATTGAGCATCAAACATACGATGATGCTTAGACATGCGTATCATTTAGTAGTAGAGGATGAACAACAAAGGAACATATTGGCAAATTGGAAGCCAATGGTTGAGGTGGTAGCTTTCCAAACATGAGAAAGTCGCAATAATAAAGACGCTAATGACCGAAGGACTACTACAAAAGATGAGTTGAGGTATGGGCATTGCTCTAAGCTTGGCCATACAGAGGAACAATGTTTCGAAATTATTGGTTTCCCACCTAGTTGGCGCAAAGGTAAAGGTGATAGAGGCAATAACATAAAAGAAAGAGGTGGACAGGGAGTTGAGAAAAGGAATGCACTAAAGGCAGCACAAATTAGTCATGAAGCTAGTCCGGTACCTGGGCTCACATCATAACAATATAATCGGTTGATTCAATACTTAGAACGTGAGTTTGAAGTGATGAATTGACCTCTTAACCTATCACTCCTGTGGCTAACATGGCTGGTAAGATTAATTATGAGCAACCATGGGTGATAGATTCAGGAGCTACAGAACATATCACCTACAATAGTGATTTGCTTGAAGGAAGACAAAATAAATATTGGAGTCCGCTAATAAAAATTCCAAATGGAGATAGTGTATCTATGATGGGTATTGGGAAAGTGAAACTTTCCAATAGTCTAAAAATTAATAATATTTTGAATATTCCAGACTTCAAGTGTAATTTACTCTTTGTTAGCAAATTAATAAGAGAATACAATTATGTACTAATATTCTTTCCAGACTTCTATGTGATGCAGGACTTACCTTCGAGGAACCTGATTGGAGTGGGTAAGCAGTGCGATGGCTTGTATTGCCTTGAACCAATACAAAATAAAGGTGTGACAATGTCGGTTAAAAAGTTACAGGATTTAAGTTTATGACACAGAAGGTTGGGACATGCATCTCTATTGGGAAAATTCAGCATATTTCTCTTATTTCAGACAATGTTTCTTTCGAAAATAAATTACATTGTGATTTAAGCATGAGAACTAAGCAGACAAGATTGTCGTTTGTTGTTAGTGAAATAAAATTAATCATGTGTTTTGATTTGATACATTGTGATATATGGGGAGGTTATAGAAGTCCATATATTTCAGGAGCTCATTATTTTTTCTCAATAATTGATGATTATAGTAAAGCAATTTGGGTATATCTAATGAAACACAAATCAAAATTGATTCAATTTTTGCCATTATTTTGCAACATGGCAGAGACACAATTTGAAAAGAAAGTTAAGCAGACAAGAGCTGATAATGGAATGGAATTTCAGTCCAATTACATGCATGATTACTATAAGGAAAAAGGAATTGTTTTACAAATATCTTGTATTCATACACCTCAACAGAAGGGTGTGGTCAAAAGAAAGCATAGACATATATTAGAGACAGCAAGAGCATTGAGATTTCGAGGAGGATTACCTATAAAGTTTTGGAGAGAATGTATTCTCACAGCAATATATTTTATTAACCGACAATCCCCTAAGATCATAAAAAACAAAACTCTATATGAAGTGTTATTAGGTAAGAAACCTACTTATAGCCATTTGAGGGTTCTTGGTTGCTTATCATATGCCCATAATAATGTCAAGCATAGAGATAAACTTGGTGAAAAAGGTAGACCATGTGTATTTGTCGGCTATCCAAATGGACAAAAGGGATATAGGGTTTATGATGTTGAAAGACAACAGATTTATACATCTAGAGATTTGACCTTCTTTGAGGATGTATTTCCTTTAAAAAAGGAGATGTGTCAAATAGATTATTAAAGACATCTAGAAGTGAAGGAGATTGGATCGAATACAATTCTTGATGATGATTGTGACTTAACTAGAGGTCAAAGTAACAGAGAATGGACCTATTCAAAATGAAGAAGAAAACCAGTTGATAGTTAATAGTGAGAGGGTGAATGATGCAAACATAGAACATATGTTGATAGAAGGATCTAAACAAGAGACAAGAAAGGTGGGTGTTGTTAAGAGTGACAAAGGACTGGTTGTCATCGATGAGTCATATGGAGACACACAAGAAAACAAGTGGGTTAGAAGGATATCTAAACGATTTGATAGCTTTGAAGTTGACTTGCCACCCTCCATCGCACAACCTTACTCGACCCCTCCATTTGGAAACTCGGTGGTATATCCCTTATCCTCTTATGTTTCATATGATAAATTTTTGCACTCATACAAAGTTTTTTTAACAACGATCACATCACATGATGAGCCAAAGGATTTCTTAGAAGTAGTGAAACGCAAACATTGGCAAGAAGCTATGGCAAAAGAAATACAAGCTTTAGAAGAAAATGGAACTTGGGACTTGGAGACGCTCCTAAAGAGGAAAAGAGCCATTGATTCCAAATGGGTTTACAAGATCAAATTCAAGCCCAATGGAGAAATAGAGCGCTACAAAGCGCAATTAATGGCAAAGGGTTTCAATCAAATAGAAGGGATAGACTTCGATGAAACTTTCACTTCAGTTGCAAAGCTTGTCACAGTGAGATGTCTCTTAGTAGTTGCAGCAGCCAAAGGATGGGAAGTTCACTAGTTAGACATGAACAACACATTTCTTCATGGTGATCTTAAGGAGGAGGTCTATATGAAAATTCCACAAGGGTTGCTCGAAAGGGGGAGACAAGAGTTTACAGACTAAAGAAGTCCTTATACGGCTTACGACAAGCCTCTAGAAATTGGTATCACAAGTTTACAACTCATTGTTTTTATACAACTTTGTAAATAGCTTTATTGCTGATCTTGAATATATGTGGATGATGTGGTATTACCTGGAAATGATATATCAATAATAAGAAAGGTGAAACAACACCTCAATGATAGATTCAGTATCAAAGACTTGGGAGCTCTAAAACATTTCCCTAAAATTGAAGTTGCAAGGTCACCATAACAAATAGTTCTTAGCTAGCTCAAGTACAAATTGGATATATTAGAAGAAAGTGGATTGTAGGCGTGTCGACCTAGCACATTTTCAATATAGCAGAATCATAGGCTGAGTGTGGACAATATAGCACTTTGGTTAGGTATTGGAGCAACATTACTTATTGATTGAAGAATAGATGCAAATCAATATAGAAGACTGGTAGGAAGGCCATTATATTTGACCATTACGAGACCATATATCACATACGTTGTGAATGTTCTTAGCCAATTTGTTTGGTCGTCAAGGCAAAAACACTTAGATGCAACTTATCGTGTCATTTTCTACTTAAAGATGGCACCAGGACAAAGTGTTTTATTACCATCATCAAGTGAGTTAAAACTTAAAGCATTTTATAATGCCGATTGGGGAGGTTGTGTAATGCACCATTAATATAGAGTATGTACCGAACAATTGTATATTGCATGATATAGAGGAGCATATTGAGCGCCATCATCCAGACGTTGCCGGAACTTCGAGGCAATAGCTTCTGGAGCAATCTGTGAGTAGCCTAGACGGTATCACTCAATTAACTGTTTGTGTTAGATTATGTTTGAATTATCTTATGAATATGATTTGACTGAGTTGATTCCGGACACTGAAGGTCCAGACTTGTGATACATGAATGTGATATTAAAGTACTAATTGTATGTGAATGTGAAGAAATAAATGTTACTCAACAATGTTGTTGAATGCCAGATATGTGTTCTGAATGTGATTATGAAACCATGTGATTGATTGAGAATATGAGATTGTGAAGCATTCCATTACAAGAATGCATGAAAGATAAAGACAGTTGTGACTGGAATCGCCAGTATAAAGAGCTTAAATCTCATACTGTGATCAGAGCCTCAAGCTCAGTTGTGAATGTACCCAGTATCTACTAAGAGATATGGGACATTATCTGATACAGCTCGGTATCTACGAGGGATATAGGCTAGTAAAAAGGCACTTGGTCACAACAACAATAATAAGTGAAAGTGAGTCTTACGAGCATTACATATATATTGTAATATATATGTTTAATTGATTAAAATGTATTGTTGTTTTGCAATTGAATGAGAATTTGATATGTGATGCTTCTTGCAAAATACAAAGAGGTGAATTACATGTTACGTGTGTTGATGTGATGCATAAATTGAGTGAACCATCGATGATGGTTATCTCATTGACTTCGTAAGACTCACCAAAATTGCATGTTGATTTTTCAGGACCAAGACAGAACATTAGCTATTGAGAAACGCTACAAGAAATATAGTCTTGTACTTTTGGGAAAAAGAAAAAATGACTCAAAAATCGGTCAGCTAGAACTGAAGGATTTAGTTAGACATTTTGTAAAATTCCTCTTTCATGTAGTATGTTCTGTATTAAGTTTTGATAATGTACATATTTCGGATGATTTTAAAAAAGGTACAATGTATATTCGGTTTTTAAGAAATGAAATAAGAATTTGGTTTTAAACTATTGTGTCTTTATATATGATGTCTTATAAGAAGATAGAAATGATGATACTATGATTAAGTGATTGTAGTAACTGCTCTAACACGCCATTAGTTTAGAGAATGTACTGGAATGTCCTTAGGGTGTTTTAATACATACTCTATAATAATGGTGCGTTACAGGTTGTGCTATGTTTCAGAGATCCACTATAGGGTATTTCATTAAATTAGGTGAGTCACCAATTTCTTGGAAAACAAGAAAACAAGAAAACAATCAATGTGGCTCGTTCATCAACAGAGGTGGAATATAGAGCTATGGCTACTACAATTAGTGAGGTAATTTGGTTACGATGGTTGTTAAAGGATTTGAAAGCATCTCAAGAAGAACCAACAGAGCTCTTTTGCGATAACCAGGTAGCACTACAAATTGTTGCAAATCCGGTATTTTGTGAAAGGACAAAGTATATTGTTTAGTCCAATTCATATAGATATTTAGGTCATATTTGTATTCATTTTGCATATTGATTCATTCATTTTAGTAGCATTTTTAGATTTATTTATTTATTTTTATTGAATTTGATATTTATTTTATTTTTCTTGTTTTTCGTAGAAAGCATAAATTTTCGTCTCAAACTAGACTCAAAAATTTACTGACGATACGTCCATAATTTTTGCATGGCCTAGGTGAAATTAAAAGTGGAAGCAGCAAATGGGAGCACCAAAACGCAGCAGTTCGAAGACTCAAAACGCAGCTGAAAGGATGACGACTAGCGGCAGCAGTGTGTGGAATTAGAGAGTATATACATTAGAGAGGTTTTAAAATGGAAAGCAAGAGACACGTGGAGGTTTAAACTGCGGCAATTTTGAGGAGAAGAGACATTAGAGGAGTTGATATCAATTGATGAAAACACGTGGCAGCTGAGGGTTTAGGTTTCCAATTTGTGAGGGCGGCAACACGTTTTCAATTAACAAAGGATATATATCATGGGACTGCGGCAGTAGCAGGAGAGACGCTGACTGGAGGACACAAACACGGACGGCGTTTTATTATTTGTTAAGAGAGTAGCGTTAGATAGCTAGATAGTTTCTCAATAAGTTGATTAAAATAGCGAGGAAGGCTAGAGAGTAGCGGCAACAGATCAGGTTTTATATTAGAGAGTTTCAATATTAGAGTAGCGGAGAATTGGGGGGAGAACGTGCAACGCAGAAGACTTTGACGCACACAGCAGGTAGACAGCTTTGACGCTTGATAGGGCCTGACGCCGAAGCTGGGAGAATATTTTCCAGACTGGTTTTTGCTGTTTATGTCCAAGATTTATCTGGGTTCTTCGTTCCTTATTTCATTAATGTTTATTTTTCTTGCTTTATTATTTAATCTGTTGAATATGACTGAGTAGATTTCTTGTTAGGTTTCAAAGATGGATAGTAGTTTTCGATTTTCTATATGATTTGATTATGGATTTTATTTAATAAAATTGATTCGTAGCTGTTGATTCTTGTTTTGCGAATTATTGTGCTTGTTATGTGTAGGCCTCATATAATTTGCGTCAAAATTATCGGTTGAAAAATCGAAAGGTGAAAATTGGTAGTGGAAAACCAAAATTAAGAACTTATAAGTTTGGACCTAGACATAGGTAAAAATCTTAATGGGTTTTAGTTAATTTCATGAGTCACGATAGTCGGGATTGATTTTAACTACGACACTTCTTTGATATCTTGATAGAGAATCATAGATAATTTAGATCTAATTCCTTCAAAGTCTAGGAATCAAGTTTATTGAATAAACCAGAAGAGAATTACTAGAAGTCGATCAAGAAACTAACTTTGAAACCTGTCTTTTACATATTTGATTTATTCCTTAGTTATAAATTACTTGCGTGATCCGTACTTGCGAGGCCACGGACACATATTGAAATGGATTGTTATTTTGTGAGCAAAAGAGTTCATTCAAAGGAAGTAGCCCCTGCAATAATGTGGACAAAGGATCAAATAATGGATGTTTTCACTAAGGCATCTGGGAAAGATAGATTTAAGTTGTTAAGCAAGCTGGGTGTTTTGAATTTCCACACGCAGTATTGGAGTTTGTTAACTTATGATATGTAGCCACCATCACGGGCTGCTCTCTGTCTTGTCGCGCGTCATCAGTGCCAAGGTCAGTTGTCACCTGTCAAGACCATTTATATAACCTCCAGCCACTTTGTACTTCGCCCACAATTCCGTCCACGTGCATCTGCTGCAAAACTCTAAAATCATGGGAATCTCTCTTAAGATCATGTGGGATTTTTTAAGAGGAAACAAGAAAGAAAGATAATAAAAGCCAAACTTTACTGATCTTAGTTAAACTCAAAACAATGGCAATCTACAAACTAACCTTTCTAAATACTACTTCCTCTTATTCATAATAAGAGTCGTTTTAGAGAAATTTTAATTATTTAAAATAAGTGTCATTTGTGACTTTTTACGTATATTTATAATTTTACTTCCAAAATTACCCTTTAATTTATCTCACATCTTAATTACACAGATTATATTTTCAAGACACTTTACCATATAATTAATAAAGGTATATCAGATATTTCATTAACTTTCTTAATAAACGTGCATTCTTCTAAAATGACTCTTATTATGAATCGGAGGGAGTAGTAATTAGAAGAATAACATGTAAATCAAGAAAAGACCCACTACCTACAAACTTCACAACTAACTAATTAGATAAACATGGCCACATAATTAATAAAAATAATAATTTTGAATCAATATCCAACATTCCCCTTGATTCAAAATTGCAGATATTGAGTTATCTTGTTGGAGCACATATCTCCTCCTCAATGGACAATGTACTTCTCACTAATTTTCAACTGTTGATGCACTTCTCATCAAACTTCAACTATTGATGCACTTCTCACCAATATTGCCAGTAATAATATTAGAGCACCTCTCTCCAATTTTAAAATAAAGTTTCTTCTTCTTCTTGAGCAAAATTTGATTGCTCATTTTTGAACTTGCAATATTTTTGTATA